>JBAMHX010000015.1:5352882-5363723 GCA_037177515.1 Pseudomugil tenellus
CACAAAGTGGCCTTATTTCATGATTTCATTGTCGTATATTTATTTCAAAATGTGGTATTTCACTATTTCATGGTCATGTATTTATTTCAAAATGTTGTATTCATTTATTTAATTATGAATCATACGGGTCTCCATAGTTTCAAAGCACATCTGTGAAACCCAGACAGAGGAGTCCTGTAAGTTGTGAAAGTTGGTTATTTTTTAGTTACTTAGAATTTTTACTGCACGTCCTAAAGTGTCTGAATCTGCATTAAAAATAAAACAACCATCAGTTGAAAGGAGTTTACACCACCTGGAAATAAAAATTTCATCTCAACCGCATAAAAAAACTGCCTCAATATTTTGATGTTTTCCTATGCAAATAAGTCACAGTGTAACAATATCTTAGTGGTGGAGAGAGATGAAGCTAGCAAAAGATATGTCTTCCATGCACCTGTCTGCAGACCTGCAAGACTGCTGCAGCTCTCCAGAGGACACTTGTGCAAGCGAAGGTGAGTTTACCGAGAAGCACGGGAAAAATACACACAGCCACACCTGCACTCTGCACGAGTGCAAACACAGATGTTCACAAACGCATTCGACACAAAGAAAGCAACGTAGTCTCTTACTCACAATTTTCAGTCTGGAACAAACTGCTCGTCATTATCAGGAACTTGAGCTAAAGACACAAGCAGAGAGGAGGAAAGGTGATTGTTTCAGGTGGACAACGCAGCTCTGATCGCAGATCTTCACGAACTGCGTCCACGGAGGAGTCAATGTCCTCAGCAGCATTTGTCTCCGCTGTCAGTCCAACACTGTGACAAGAAAATTGTCAGGACATTTATGTTTTACTTAACATGTTTTATGCCAAGTAGAGATTTAAAAACTCAGTAGAGGCAGCTGTAATATGCTTTGACAAGCTCAAGGTCCTGCTGAGTGGAACAATTTTACAAAATAATTTTTGTTAAACAGTTTTTCTTTTGGCTTCTTTAGTCAGATCACAGCATCCTCACCAGCTCTCTAAGGACCTGCTGTCCATTGTCCTGCTAAAATAAGACCTATAAAGAAGCAAAAGAATATTCTCAATATTGTATGTATGAAAAAAAGCATGTCAGAGAATAAAATACAAGAAAAACACATGTAACCACAAATAAAACCAAAAGTGAGCTTAGATTTCTGATGAGTGATAATGTGCTTAATTAGTTTGTATCTGATGTAAATGTTAGGGTTTTAGGTTAGGTTATGTCGGTTTCCTGTTTTATTTTGTAGTTTTTCCCGTTTTGCCCATTGCTTTCTGTTTCAGCTTCATGTCTGGTTCATTAGTTCACCTGATTTGATTTTGGTCATAGTGTTCACCTGTGTCTTGTTCTGTTTTCAGTGTACTTATATCCTTGCTTTTCTTTTCCCCCTGCTGGATCATTAAATTAGTTTATTTATAGTTAGTTTCTTGGGTATCATGAGTGCTGTTAATAAATCCTGTTAATCTGCATCATGGCTGGCTCCTGCTTGTCCTGCTTGCCTGTGTTTGGGTCCACCACCTCCTTGCACCGTAACAGTAAAGCTAAAAACACCTGTTTGAATGTTGATTAGAAAGACTGTGTTCTCCCTAACATTGCTCCAAAAGCACCATTTTGTGTTTTATAGGATGGTTTAGTAAATCCTATTTACCACGTTTCTTCATTCCCAAAATAATCTCTTTGTATTACACACAGCTATTTCTGTGTGTGTGTATTTGTGCATGACCTTGTCGTTTCTGGATCCCGCTGACGCGACCCTGCCCCCTCTCTCTCTCTCGCACCCTAGTCCAATTCTGTGAACCAGCGAATGACCGTCCATGTGGTTCCTCCGGGGACACTGAATGTCTCAGCCAAACTTTCCTTTAGACTGTGTCATTGAACAGTTCTGAGACACCTCACCTTGAGAGGTGTGGTGTGTTGTCTAAAACATATCAGAAGTCAGTTCATCAGCATCTCAGGTCTGTGACCTTGAAAGCACAGTCTTAGCAGAGCTCAGTCCAGAAAAACTCAGTCCATAATCAGTGAGAGGTGGTTAGACCTTAAAAACACATTATCTTTCGTTGTTGTCCCAACTGGATCGGTTCTCCTGTGGTGTTGGGGTGGTGGAGGACCTTGTCAGAGAAACCTTGTCAGGGTTCAGCGAGGCCCCTGGATACAAACGATCATTATCAGTCATGAGTGTTGTGCATTTGTTTGGTCATGTGGGTAAAGCAGAGACAATCTGTTAGTTTCAAGCTTGGAAATGGTTGGTTACCTCTGGGCACTTGGGGCCCTGGGTCTGCGCTCTGCCCACCCCGTGCTCTCTGGGCACCCGGTGGGGTCCGCAATTGCAGTCCTGGGCCCGCCGGGGTCCGTTCCCCCGGGCTGCAGTGGCTCGGACCGGGACCTTCCTGTTCCGCCTCCTGGGTGGATGATGGGCTGGTTCTGGGGTCGGGGGTTGGAGTCTTTGTTTGGAACAGGCTGTTATGTGTCCTGGTCTCTGGATTCTCCTGGCCGACCTCTGACCTTTTGAGTAGAAGGGGTTGCCTGAGCATGTTGACTTTCCTGCGAGCACTTTTCACCGCGTACTTTCGGCATGATGACACAGATTATTTAGTAACATCATTCTTCCGTATTCATATCCGTTTACTCTGCGGGAGCTCATGAGATCCTTTTTTTCATTTCTGTCCAGGTGTGATGAATGGCAAAGTATGGGGGGGGGGGGGGGGGGGTTGGTGTTCCGAACAGTGCTGTTTCTGTGTTGAGTTTGCATGGGTCTACTGTCCAAAGACATTCAAGTTAGGTTAATTGGTCTCAACTTTTCTCTTGGAGTAAGTGCAGATATGAGTGGTTGTTTGTTCTTCTGTGTTGGTCCTGCAATGGACTGGTGACAAGTCCAAGATGTACCCTGTGACTGGCCTGGTTGTTTGGTTAGGCTCCAAGTGTCCTGCAACCCTGAGTAAGATTAAGCAGTATAGTAAATGATTGGTTACTGAGCATACTTGGGATATAAAATATGCTTGTGTGTAGGATTCTCCTGATCATATTTGGGTTTGAGACAGGTGAATGGCTTCACTACACCCTCTAACCCCAGCTGTTATATACACGAGTGTAAAGACTTGATTGAAAAAGAACGTGATCTACCCTATCTCAGTTTGTTTTGACTTATGTCATTTATTGTTTTATGTTTAATTTACAATCTTTTTCCTTCTCAATGTGAACCAATATTCTCTTGGCAGTAAATGTTTTTTGTCAGTACTGCTTTTGTCAAAAGCTGTCCTGCTTTTTGTTTTTTTAGTATGGGGTGCAGTCCTCAGTCCAGTAATGTTTTGAATCCATCTAGTTGAGAGTTTATGAGGTCAGGTTGCCTGGAGACAGATGAATTGATGTGTGGTAAGACAAAAAAAATGGTAGAAAGGAGACAAGAAAGAAGAGGGAAATGTACAATATCTCACGAGACAGAGGTACTGATAGAGCAGTCGCTGCTGGCAGCGGAGCAGTCATCCTCAGTCATTGGGGCGAAAGTGAAGACCCTCAAGGCACAGAATGTAGAACTGGCTTGCCAAGTGTGTGCCCACAAAGGTCCAAAGCACAGAGCTCTCATCACACAAGCTACAGTTTATCTACACTGAACACCAAGATGCAGTTGATAACCTTGCCTAACGTCATCTCTCGCCAGGAGGCTGAAGGCAGGGAGGAAATATTGACAGATATGTTTTCAGATTATATTCTCATGACTAAATCAATACACAGATGAATCATCTCTTCCAAACTGAAGTTAAAATGGGAGTCATTGTGAAGGTCAAACCCTTAGCCCATTAAAGAGGCAGCTAGGTGCATGATTTGGCAGCACATCTCCACCTCCTCCTGCATGGCATGGAGGTAACAACCTTGAGGAGTTGATTAGCGATAGAGACGGCTCCCACGACACAGGACAGCCCTACCTCATAAAATCCTGGGCTTGGTAGCAGAACAAGGGAGCCTGGGAGAGGGGTACTGGAGGGAATTCAAGGCAGAAGAACTGCCTGCCTGCTTGCCTCATCTTTTACAGGACAAATTAAAACCACAGCGGAACAAGTCATAAAACAGGAAATAATGAATTCAATTATACTTTTTAGTGTTTAGCGGCTGCTGGTGAGATGTGCTGAGTGAGCAACATGAGACACGCACACAGCAATGGGCACAGGCTGATGACTGTGTTGGTGGCGCTGAGCTTTGCTGAGGGCTGCATGTGTGCTGACTGCATGTGTCCATGCCCCCAGGAGCAGTTTAGACCTCGACAGGGCCTTCATTAGCAAATGAATGACTCTTAATTGGTCTAGCAAATACACAGGATGCTTGTTGATTATAGTTTTTTTTGTTTTGTTTTGTTTTTGTAACTGGTGCTTCACACAGATGCACAAAAAAAAAAAAAACAAAACCTATAAACTGCAACATGCTGCTAAAAAAGCACAGAGGTACGCTTAAGCACTGGAAGTGCTTATAATAACTGTCATGTCCTCAAAAGGACATACAATTCATGTCTTTCCTGCACTAGGTTCAAAAGCCGGACTACAATGTCTGATAAAGGATTCTCAAAGAATTCTGGCACATACTCTCCTTCTTCAGCCTATCTATACATCTCTATCATCCCCCTCCTCCCACCACCTATTTTCATTCTTTTTCAATCCGCTCTAGTTTGTCCCCTGGCATTAGTAACACCTCAACGGGAGAGAGAATCACAGACAAGAGTCCCGGTGTCCTAGATTCAGTAACACTGGCAGGAGCAAGGCACATGCTGGCCTGTCCTACTAGCTGCCATATAGAACTAAAAAAGTCAGCTGCATGCAGCAGCCTTAAAGACTTTACAGATGCTCACACAAACACTGTAAACATGGACACAACTACGACGCTAAGGGTAATAAAATTCACTCTGTTTAGGATTATTTCATGTTTTTCAAATCGTAAATGCCATCAGCACACTCGTTTATTTACATTTAACAGTGTGTTCAAGTGGAATAACATATTTCAGAGGTACAGATTAATGATTTTACAGTAATCTGGGAGTTATATCAACAGGAAATGGTAAAGGGATGAGAAAGAGCATATAAAATATAAAGAAAGAACAAATGACTGTGTCAGGAAAGTCAGTGCCCCCTTTACGCTCCAGCCCTTGGTGCCACTCACCCACTGCCAGTCTGCCAATTAAAGCCCTGATTAAAACTGACAAAGTATCTCCAAATGAAGAAAGAGCTGCTGGAGGTCTGCTCTGCTGAAGCCTGTCAATTATACTGCCAAAGGGAAGTGGTGAGGGAAGAGCAAAAGAGTATAGCAATAGCACACGAGGCAGGAGGTACACATGACAACATGCCTGCTCATTTTATGCTTCAAGGCTTCCCATGAACTTCCAAAATGATGAAGAAGGAGAATTCTGCAGTGAAAAGAGGTTGACTTACAGGTTGTTATTTTCTTCTTTTACCTCCAGAAATGTACATTTGAGTGACCAATAACACAATGTCCTTTCCGTTACCTTTTGATGCATGTTGTAAGTCATCGTAGCCCGAGAGTGATGGGCTCAACAGCAAAGCCCTCAGTCTCTGATAAACCACCCACAGTGTACATCAGCTGCTAAAATATGATGGTATTCGTGAGGTCATAAATCTTGTTTTAGTGGGTTTGGAAGAGAAAAGAAGCCCTAGTCTCTCCTGCATCGTTATAGCCGCATCCCCGTGGCCCATTCCACCTCCATTTAAGCTAAATGTCAACTTTTCAACTCCTTTTTCTTTCTTTTTGCTTCTTGGAGTTGCCATTTGTTTTAACAGACGTTGAGAAAAGTAAGAGTATAAGTCAACAGGAAGAAAACTAAAGAGAGTTTGATGCCAGTGGCTTTCAGGCCTGAGTGGAAAAGTGAATCTTCTATAGTTGACAAAAAGCGGAGAATCCATTGGGGAGATAAAATAGATTCCCGATCTGTCTGACTCTTTAACCCATGAGCCGGTGATATGAGTAATGAGGGTTGCTATTTGTTAGAGAAAAATCCCACACCTAAACCAAAAGAATAATGTCACATCAAACTACAACTGCAATACTCTAATGCTTCATAAATGTTATCATCATTTAGACATGAATCTTTATTAAGAACCTCAATGATATTCTTTCAGTTTAATTAAATTACATCTGCTCATTTATTAAACTTTGTAGTGCCAAGTAAATGTAGTGCAAGATGCTCTGGAAATGTCTCAGTCGTCTACAAACAGATGGCTGCAGATTAGTAAATAACTGGTGTGCAGTTTCATGTGGAATGAACAGAAACAGGAGAGCACTTCAGCTATATTATCGTCGCTGTCAGACTTCACAAACATATTGTAATGAATCGCTGATACAACTCTTCTACTGCAACAACGGCCACCCCTCCAACCAATGTGGTGCCTCAGAAAGGTGTGTAAAAATGAACAAAAATAGCCTAAAACTTGTTCATCAGCCCCAAATCTGTTAATAAAAAGGGAGAGAAAAATATTATTTATTCATGAGCTTCACTGAGGCTTTTTTTTCTAGTTACCTTTGAAAGGTTGCTGTGTTGTAACAGGGAAGGACTAAGGTAAACTGATGGTGGGTAAGACAAAACAAACAAAAAACAGATGAGGGAGCATCAGCATGCGTCATAAAACAGATTGGCATACAGCAACAATTTCCTTTTAGCGCAAGGTAAAAAAAATAAATGAGTTAAAAAAAAATAAAAAGCACGGCTAGGGGACAGCCAATGGGCCAAGAACAAAAACAACAAAAAAATTAAAAAAATCTGTTCACTGGCCATCTGATGGGATTAAGCCCACTAAATTCCACTACACACTGTCATTTTCTTCACATTAACTTCCTCATAAACTTGCTTTTCAATTCTACTTTAAGCAGGTGAGGAAAGAAATAAAGAATGCTTAATATAATAATATAAAAGACCTTGAGTGTACGCAATATGATGATCATAACACTTAAACCAAATAAATGAACAAAAAGACAGAGACAAAAAGAAAAGAAATCTCTGAAAGGGAAGACAAGACAGAAGAGAAGTAATAGAGAGAACAGGCCCTACTTTCAGACCAAGCAGAGGCCCTGAGGGACATACATTACACACTGTGTGAGGTAGACCTCAACCTTTGCTACTCCACCAGCTTATTCAGAGGGGAGGTAGCCACTGTTAATATTTCATGGGACAACTAACAGAATAAGGAGTTGTAAGTTCACAGAAAAGTCTTGGCAAATTTCCTCCCTTGCTGTCCAGATTCCAAAAAGGCCTGGTTTAAGATTGTTAGTTTGTGCTTTACTTGTATTAAAATATGAATTTGGGACTAAATTATGACCTTCTTTTGCTGCCCTTTTCTGACAGTGCAAAATGTAATGCACTGTGGATCAAGGATGAGTGGTCAATGTACCCATCCAGTGGATTAGTGATCTGGTGTGATTTGCCTGCCTAAATAACACTACTGCCTTAACCTCCACCCTGTTTACAGCATCTCATTATCCTCCACAGAAAAAAATCCTATTATCAAGTTGGACAACAAACCGGCAGACATTACAATATACTGGAACTCATTACGTCTTAAAAGCTTTGATGTTACAAGACTAACTTGGTCATTTTGTCTATTAAGTCTCCTGTCCACTGCACCAAAATTACATAGCATTTCCCCACATTTTAAACCAGTCAAGAACCTATACCAGGTAATTGCAAAATGCTGTATCAGACATCGTAAAATGGGACTTTCAAAAAATTCTCATCTCTCATTGGCACCCCTCAAGTGTTAGGAGGAGCAGCAGGAAATAAAAGCAAAAGTGGAACAGAGCCTTTAAAGTGACAAAAGCTTCACTATGAATCTGATGCTCTGGTCTTGGCTGTAAGGGGAACTATGCTGACTGTGTCCCCTGTGAGCCAGAGCAAGAGGACAATCCTTTGTGTTGCAGAAGTCTTGGGCCATTGAATTCCCTGTGTCAGCGCTTTTTTACCGGGGACAGATCCCGATAGGTACTGCCTCTCCCTGGGCACCCCCAATATGAATGACGTCCACCTTCTGTTCCCATCTACAGGGGCAAAAATGGGCCACAATCTGACCTATTTCAATGACTAATACCACTGTCTGAACCAGACTGCCCTTAAAAGCCTAAAGTGATGATAGAAGAAGTAATTTCCAACCACTAAGAGAGTAAGCACCCCATTACAACCCCAAGATAGTCACAGACAGTGACTCTTCAAAGAGAATAGCTTCTTAAAAACAAGCATCTGTTCCCTTCAAATGCCACTGCCTTATTTTTTCACTGAAACAGCTATTCATCTGATTAATCTCTCATTCATTTATTTTCTACTCCTAACTGGAGAAGCTGATATCTCCACACACCCTCGACACAACTACCAGCTCTTCTTCACATAAGCTGACATTCCCAAGCCAGTGGAGAGACATAATGTCACTAAGTCAGCCACATGCTCTCCAGCAGGTGCCACAGGACATGCTTGAAAGAATAGATATTTAAACCCTCTCAACAGGCATCATTTAACATAAAGAAGCAACAGTTTTTCACAAAACACTGACTTCATCCCTCCCACCATGAAGGATCACCCCAGACTACCCCGGAAACTCATTGCTGCTGCTTTTTTCTATGACATTTTTCTTTTGACACCGACTTACAGCTGGTGATTACAAATGACCGTAGACACATAGATCATCAAGTAAATTTAAAGCTTTGGCTTTTGGCTTAGATTTTTCCTCACCACTATATCATATAAAGACCATGAAATACATGAACTCCATAATTTGAGGCAGCACGCAAACCCAGCGTGAGCAATCAACTCCCCCGTATGGCTCAGACTTAAGAAGTAAGATCCCTGTGTCGACTAGAGGTCATGGATTGTATTTGTGTAACAAAGGACAGTTCTGACTTATTGCTGACTTATTGCCAGAGATGTGAACAAATGTCTTGCTTTGGCTCTATGTTGGTGGAGTGACCTGTCGCAGTGGCCCCTGTAACCCATAGTCCCCAAGCACCCTCGACAGCAGTGCCCAAGGGACACAGTCGTATGCCTTCTCCAAGTTCACAAAGCACTTGTAGACTGGTCGCGCATGTGTCATCAGTCACTCAGTCGGTACCCGGCTTTCCGCTCATTCATCACAGCATTCTTCAACTAGGAGCACACAAAAATTTGCAGAACAACAATGGAATGAGGTACTGTGACTGGCTTACAAGCTGGCCTCAGGCAGAACACACTGATGGAGAAGGTTACTTTACAGGTTTGTCCCACCGAAACTGTTACGGCACGTCCGGATGGAAATGTTTTCATAAGCGTATCAAATTCATCAAGGGACTGTTTTATTGGCTCTTAAAACAAAGTGTGATAAATACAGCACCTCAGGCCAAAGGGTGTTTAAGTTCTGATACTTGTGGTGTGGCAAAAACTGAGCGCGACCATCTTGCAGCCGTGAATTTATTTCTCTCCAGAGTTATGTCAAACCCAGTACAGCCAGGGTTACAGTACTCAGAATACTAATAACACAGCTGGGGGAGAAAGTCAGGGTAGCTCCCTGACATTGCACCTGTCCACACTTTGATAGAGGACAACACAAACAAAGTGTTTAGTTTTACATGACAGGAAGAAGCAACAGGATATATCTTAATATCTTAACAAATAGAAGACCTAATTATCATATTATCCCATGATGTTAAACTTTTTGCATGGAAAAAATAAAACTTATATGACCTACAGAGTGGCCTCTAAACTCACTTCACAGCATTTGAAGTCAAGTTTTGAGGTCTTGGCGAAAGTGTTGCAATGCCTTTCTTAGATGTCCTGCTGATGGACGAGCCAGACGCAATAAGATGACTGTGTAGATAGTATCTTAGATGACGGTGAAAGCTGCAGGGGTCAGATGGAGAGTTAAAAGAAGGGAAGAAAGAGAGAGAGGAGACATGGAGCAGCAAATGAATGCAGAAGCCGTAGAACACCTTGACAGGCAGATATCTTGCTATGCACAAGATTCACCTCAGGGGATGTCTGGCTAATTTCCTGTGAAAACAGCAGACTATTGAGGCAGGAGGCATAGGGTGAAGGTATAACAGAGAACAGGGAGGAGGTAAACTATTTTCAGTTCAGAGAAAAGTCTTGTCAGAGTTAGTTCTGTTGTTAGCACTTACATGGGACAAGGGAATAGAGCAAGGGGTGGGAGATGCTGCAGTGGTCATGTTACATGATTATTTAATATCATTAGTCATAACAGCGTATCCTGCTATGGTCCCCTGTCCTTAGTACACTCAATCTGTCTGCAGTTACAAAGCCAAGTCACAAATATAACCAAAACAGTCAATATAAATGCATCAACATTTAAATCCATTCTTTCTATTTTGTTCACTCACACACAAACAACCTCACTTTTCAAAGCAAATTGCACCAGAGAGAGGTCCCCATCGAATGTCAAATTAGAAATTCTGCTCTAGTGCATTGTCTATAAGAGAAATATGGCTCCTCATTCTCATGACACATTTGATATACAGCCACTGCAAATTAGTCACAGGGCTGTAAGAGTGGAATGAATTGATATTCCAATCATCTGCATGATATAACTGCACGGAGAACAGCGGCAAAGTCATTTGCGTTGCTTTGATTAGTGAAGAGCACAAGCAGGAGAATACGATTGTCTGTGTAAACTAGACACATATATGTTTCGCAGCAAAGGCCTGTGTCTAATAATAGCAGCCTCTGATAAATTTCTGCAAATATTCCATCTGAAAAGTGAAGGCTGTGTCGGAGAGATTTGTTGATAAATAATGTCAGTGATAAGAAAGAAAGAAAGAAAGAAAGAAAGAAAGAAAGAAAGAAAGAAAGAAAGAAAGAAAGAAAGAAAGAAAGAA
>JBAMHX010000015.1:5392744-5412583 GCA_037177515.1 Pseudomugil tenellus
ATCATATAAGATTGCTATCTTTACTTTGTCACTAAGATACCTGTATTTTGATCCAGAAATCAAAATAAAGACATTTCCTGACAAACTTTTGACCAAAATCATAGCTTAAATAGATGCTAATTTCCAGTCTGGAGAAGCCTCAGATAAAACATAACAAGTTTTATGTCTGTCTAAAAAGAGCAACAAGAATAGTGTCAAAAACAAGCTGAGTTGGAATTGATTGTATGAGGACAGAAGGTAAATAGTAGCATAAATAACTAAATAGAAAAAATGTTGAAGGAAAAAGTGTAAATATGCAAAGTAGTTCCTGTTGTGTTTGTTTCAATGCCTATTTTTTAGTCCTGAGAGACGGGAATTCAGAGACTTGGCTGTTGATCTGTGTATTATGTCAATAAAGTACAGTTAGTAATAAATTCTTTTTTATGGTTGGCCTTTATGGTGTTATGTCTATTGATCCATTCATTTTACAAAAAATGCTTCATAATCTGAAAACTGAGGCCCAAAAAATAAATATATATCTGTATGCATATTTATAAACAAAAACAAACATTCAAACAGGATGACTGAAAAAAAAATCTTAGAGTTTTCAGGGTTAAACTGGGGTGTTTTATCTTTTTAAATATATCACGGTAGCTCAATTTATTTCCTTCAATCTTTAAACTAATAGGTTGCATATGCTGGCTACTGCTTCGTCTCAGTCATTAGAAATTAAAAAGTTGTATTCAGAGGAAAGAGTTTCAGATATACAGTAGATGTTTTATAATCATTTCATCCACTGATCATCACACTGAACCATGACTAGCCTTTGCAGAGCTGCAGGAGAGCCGTGTGTGGGACAATCAGAGTGATGCTGCTTTCTAAAAAAAAAAAGAAAACAGATTAAAGCTCTGAGCTGGTAAAGAGATCAAACCAGGGTTTTATTGGGAAGAGTCCAGCTGGGTATGTGTGCAGCTGTGTCACTGTGTTGCAGGCGGTTCACAATAAAGAGAATCCAGGCTCAAAACAGGCAAAATAAAAACATGCTGAACGCTCCTTTTAAGCTTTAAAAGATTGAAAGTTGACATGCAGTTCCTGTAGACACTGAAAGAACCCAGAAGACAATTACCGTAAAACGCTTGCCACTGACCACAATACATTATGTGGCTCTGGACAGAACTGTGGTAAAAGGATGGAGGCATGATTGTCCAAAATAACATACACACACCTACACACACACAAAACCTTCATGAAGTTGCATGAAGCCAATAATCAAAAACACTTAATAATTCTTATAATAAACTCTGTTTTTATTCCAGTGAAAACATTTTGAAACCATTATTTCTGTAGTGTTCTGTTGATGTTATTCTGACTCTGAATAATCTTTCTCACTGAAAAATGGAGGCAAGCAGGAGAAAGAAAAATGTAATGGAGGTGAGCGGTGCAAAGGTGTGTGTGTGTTTGCAGCTGTGTTCGTCAAGTGGACCCACAGGTCCCAGTGCTCTTTAACACTCTATTTCTCTGGGTATGTTTGTATATGATGACCCTTGACCTGGGCCCTGACACATTTCTGACATCACTCTGCTCTGTTTCTGATGCCTCAGCTGGGGCCAGGACCTCACACACACTTGTACAGACACAAACACACACAGCGGGACTGAGAGAACCAGAGGACAACACTGTTTCTCTTCATTACTTGCACTTCGCTGATACCCAGACAATGAAGATGATAGACTGTGTGTGTCCTGCCATGTTTTTCTGTCCCTGTCTAGCTACAGACAAAATCTACGTGCACATGCCTACACATGAATACACTGATAAACTAAGGGAAAAAAAGATACATCTCTAGCCATGGGCACGCCTGCCTTTTTATTTACAAATTCAAATACTGAAATTTAATTATCTGGTATATTCTCAGCACTGTCTGCAGCACATGTAATAGCACATAACAGCAGAACAGATGTGTTATCTGTCAGCAATTTCACAAGACGCTAATAACTAGTTTGCCTAATATAAGCCAATATATGGTAAATATACGTTTTCCAAACCCTCAGTATCGGCATAAAGCCTAGAAATCTTATGTTGGTTGGGGTGTAGTGATTCTGCTCAGCTTGGAGTGGACTCAACACATCCACTCAAACAGATTGGAGCACAGTGAATATGTACCCAAACCCTCCACAGATGTAAGATGTGCAACCATCTGATTCTAAAACCATTTTGTCCTCAGTCTGGCACAGAGCATGACTTACAAACACTTCCTGCAGCAGCATTTCCAAATCACAGCAGCCCTGTTGCACAAGCCTAGCTGATTAACTATTTCCCACATATTTGACACACCAGTGAGCCTTCTCATCAGTCACCTCAGGAAGGAGATTCTAAGAGCTGGTTTGAGCATTCAAGGCGACAGTCCATCAAGAGTTTGCTTCTGGCTTTGTGTCACATATAGTGCCTGGAAACAATGAGATGCGCTGTTAAATTTAATATCTGTTTTAATCATTAATATACAACCTGGTAGTAAACACCATTTTCCATCTCTCTAGTTACGAATAATTCTTTTAAAAAATACCGTGTAACTTGGGAAGCTAACCCTGCAACTTCCCACAGGGACCTGTCACGATAACAAATTTTGATGTGCGCTTAATTGTCTCAAAAATTATTGCGATAAACGATAATATTGCACTAAGACATTAATGTTGTCATTTTTAGTCAGTCAAATGATATATTAATAATGTCATTATAAGGTTAAGTACACCCTTTCAAAGAATAAGCATTCATTTTTAATGATGTGAAGACTAGTTAAGTATATCGGAAAAGCCTATAGTGCATGCAAACCAGCTCAACTTGTGCAAATGTTTAGGAGTCATGTTAGTGTTGGTCTGTGAACAATTAATTTCAACTTACTGCATTTAGCTTCAACTAAAAGCAAAATAAAGACACACAATTATACTGCAACATTTTGCTGCTCATCAGGGACTTACTGCTATTGTTTTGAATAAACTCTGGCTCATCACGTTTGCACACCAGGCTAAGAGCTAACTTACCAGTATAATACTACTGAGGAAAACAAAGTGGGTTTTTTTTTATTCAAACTGTTCTTTCATCAACCAGTGAATTCTTTAGTAAGGTCGACTCATGTCTTCTGGAGCGATCCCTTTCCTGCTTTCTCTTTCTGGCCTCCTCAGACACGGTTTCACCTTCTTACTTTGCTCAACATGATAAGCTTTAGTTAGAAGAAGAAAAAGTAGCAGAAAGCAGAGCCCTCTGAGTTTACAGAGCTGGAGCCGTAAAGCAAAGCCCTCTAGGTCACATGATCCCACGTGAGACAGATGCGCTCTTACAAAATTACAATGTCTGGTTGCTGAAGATGGCAGCCCCTTTGGTACGCCTACCTGCACCACAAGCACAGTATACTGAAGCAAGAAATCAGCCATTAATAAACAGATTAGGCTAGTGTTCAGGTCAAAGGTCACACAGTATCCTTCCCTTTAAAAAGACATTGTATTGCAGGTTGAAGTAGGAGACATGCACATGAACGGTTCTTTTCTGCTACTGGATGCCAATTTTCCCAGCTGTCTTCCATTGCAAAACAAGTGGAAGATAGAGTCTAGCAAACTGATATTGTGACGAACTACTTCCGGCAGAAAAGGTGTAAATTTATGTTATTCCTTAAAAACTACCTTGTCATTCCTCAGACTAGCAAACTACCATAACCCTTATTTTATACTCCCAGTCAAAATTTTAACACTCTTTATCAATGGACTTAAAGAAAAAGTGTGTAGTGTAGTGTATATATGTGTACGTTTGTATGTGTTGGAATAGAAATGTGTAAAATCTGTTATAAAGGGGAAGCCTGCCACTCATGTCTCCAGAGGGTGTGGCGATCAGACGCCTTATAGGTGAGAGAAGGGAAAAGACAGACTAAGGGAAGAAACATAAAGAAGCAACTCTAATGACAGAGAGGAATGGAGTGGTGAAAGTGTCAAGACACCCATTGTATTGCAGGGCAGGAGCAGTAAAGACAAGCTAGTGGCCACTGTAACTTTAAGATTGCCATTAAACTCTTGCCTTACCCGTGTTTATGGTTGGCTTTGTGTGTCAGAGGAGAAGGGGATCGTAAAGCAGGGTTTTGTCTGTCTGCCATTGATTTATTTCCTTCGTTAGGGTGATGACACCGCCTGCTTATGATGTCCTAGCACAGACTGTAATTACAGAGCACTTCTGTCTTTATTGATGTCACTTTGTTAGTTTAATTACGCTATATTGGGTTTTAGAGTCGCGGCAAGAGCAAAGCTATGATGTAGGGCAAAAATCATCAATGGAACATCCTCTTTTGAGGATCTCGGGTGCACAGAGTTGGAAGATAATTATTTCATAGACAGACATATAAAGTAGACCCTGTGCATTTCAACGTCTACAAAGGCAAAGAGAAGGTAATCTAAAATTTAATGACTATTCCGTCTGTATTATGACCAAAGTCAGAGGGAGGAGGCAGTGAATGTGATGAGGACCTTAATGGAAATGAAACACCTGGGTTCAACCTTGAGAGTGCCTGTTTACACTCGCAGTCCCCAGGTGCCGGGGTTGACTGAGAGTCATGGTGAACCGATCGTGTGTCTGTGAGTGAGAACAAGTGTTTGTGTATAGACTGTATATATGATGGGATGGGACCCAAGGGGAAGCAGTGCCATGTCAAGGTGACCCTCGATTGGAGCAGGAGGAGGGAGAGGCCACCTGCTTGCTGGCGGTGGCAAAATGAGGGTGACAGCCATCCACCTGTCTAAGAACACTCTCATTCCAGTCCCCATCTGCCCACCCCCTTAGGGATAGTTCCTCTCTAGGGAAACCTGTGACCGTCATTGTCGTTCAGTTGACCAGACCTCCTGTCCATTGTCCCTACACCTGGCTGAAACTGCAACCGCTCACCTCCGACCGGAGGTCACATTCAGGGCCACTGTGAAACACTACAATACATTGGGGGCTCTGGAGTAGATGCTGGTAGTTTTATTCTGCTTCTCTTTTTCTTGTTTCAAAGTGATATAGACCCCCAGGCCTTTTGTGTCAGAGTGTGCTATAAGTCTTGTGGCTTGACTAAGTCATCACACATGCCCAACAGGGAAGACCGTTATTTTACTCCCTTTTTTCTTTCTCGCTTATTTTCTCCAAACTGAAAACTGATCATTGTGCTCTGTAACACAGATAATAGCAGAGCAGCAACAGAGCAATTTGGAAAGTCAAACAATAGTTACATACTGTATAGCACACTGTCTAGTGACACAGTATTGCATTCTTTCACCTGCTAATCCACCCTGTGGATAAACCTTTCTTCCAAGTCATCTTTCTGACTGCAGTCAGGGGCCATCCCATGGTTCCCATGGCTGCTGGACCTAAGGCTGTGTTTGCGCTTTCTCAATAGGTTTCAACCACATATCGGAGTCGGTTCCATATGGAAAGGACCCACCGGATTTCTGGCATGTCTTCAGATCTCATTTAATCCTCCAGGGCTGAGACACTTGGTGCACTCCTTTTCTCTGCTAAGAGAAATAAACTGGAACTGAAAGAGGATGTACAGAGATGGATGGAAAGCGGGTGAAGAAGAATGTGAGGATTTAAAAAGAATGCAGTTAAAATATTGTCGCTTTGTTCTTATTTAAAGAAAAATACAGACTTGCAAGAAAATATAATGTCCAAAGCACAGGGAATTTAATTTCAAGAAGGTTGCGATGGTTTGTAATTAAGGCAGTGTTAGATTTCTTTCATTTCAGGCTATCAGACCTCTCTGCATGTTCTGCATGGGTGCATATTGATTAAGAATGTATTTGTGTTACCTTAGCCACATGGAAGGAAGAGACAATTACATCTCACCTCTTCTTAGAGGATGTCTGAGACGGGTGAAGATTAAGTGCTCTGCTATCTTTCCAGTTGAGTTGTGGGTCCTTTTTGCAAAGTTTTTTTCAATGAGGGAAAAAATAACACCATACAAACAAGAATGACAAATTAAGATAAAAGATAAATATAGCCGAGATGCTGCAGAATCAGCTGCAGAAGAGTGCTCAAAAATCTCATCTAAGTGCTAAACCTCATCCTAAATGTCATGGCAAAAGTTTTTTCCCTCAACAAATCATCAGCTCAATCTTTCTGTTTCCTATCTGACTTTTCCCAAGATGTTGTGTATTTCATATAAAGACTGCATGTTTATCTGATCCTGAAACAACACAAGAAATGGCACCAATAAACTATCAATGTTGCAGCTCACATGACTAGCATGTGACCCCAAAGGTCATATTTCATAAAACCACAATACTGTAAATATGAAATCCAATAATACAAACTGGGCTGATGTACTCTGTTGCCAGCTTTGCTAATGTATTAGGTAATTTGTCTACTAAGAATTCTTATTTAAGGGTTTACATATACCCTACTGTCTTTTATAAGGACAAAGGAGCAATAATTCAGCTTATTTCCCCCTGATTACTAAGATTAGCCTGAGAAAGAGCAGGTCAAGAAAGGGTACTCCCTAAAAAAGTTAAATGAGACATGAAAGAGTTGGTTCAAAAGTTAAATGTCAAAATGTATAAAATAATGAAGTTCTGGCTTAAAGTGTTGTCTGGGGGAGTCCAGCAGGAGGTCCTTCATTAGATCTGGTGAGCTGACTGTTAGGCAAAGGTGGAGGAGGGTGGTAGTGATTAGGCTGTTTGAAAGGATGTATGAAGCAGCAGAGAGCAAGAAAAAATAATCACTGAAAGCCATCATCTTTCTGGGCTCTGCTTTAGGTAATTAGCCTGTCTCTGCCACTAAACCTGCCAAAGGGTGAACTTCATTACTGATATATAGATACTTGCATATATACATTCTTGACACTTACTGGAATATACAATCAAAATGCATAGACTGCTGAACAGATGCTGCCCATTTAACAAGACTGGTGTCAGAGCAGGGCTGTTTATGTGAGGTAACTTAAACATAACTTCACTGTGGGGCATTTCTGAGGATTTCTAAGAATATTGTGTGACACTGGAAAAAAAATCAACATACAGCAGTGTTAGATGCCCAGAAGACTTTTTTATGCTGTTACAGATGATTGTAGTCTAATCAAACTGTTCCTCACTCAAGCTGCAGCTAATGGCAAATCTGCAAATGATGCCGTTCTCTGTAGCTCGGTTCTTCTGTTATCATCTGCAGATCTTCACCAGTGATTCAAAAAATACACTTCTCATTAATCTCTGCTTATCATGAAAAGCTAAATTGTCTCCCAGAGAAATTGCATTAGCGTGTGCCTTGGCCAAAGGCAGGAGACTGCAATAGATAGTAACAGTGTTTGCTAAAAGAAGGCATGGGGTGCTGCAGGAACAGGGCTTCTGACAGATAAAATAAAATGGAACAATGTGTAAATAACGAACAGATGAAGATGAAAAAAAATGGTGGAATATGTAGTTTGAAGAAATGTGAGGTAAAGGGTAGTAAGAGAAGGAGAGCAGTGAGGAGGAAAGGGGAGGTTGGGCTCATTACTATAAGACCTTCTTTCTCCCTCCAGACTTAAGTGACCCCAGTTCTTTACCCCTCTGCCTCTCACACCACTAATCATTTGGTTTTAATCACAGAAATATCCTCTCTTTTCTCCCCCACCCCCATCTGTTCCCTCCATGCCCTGCTCTGTGCCCTAGCCTTTGCCAAGGTCCAGCTAATTTTATTCTAATTGGCCATATAGCCTGGGATGGTACTCGTGTGCCTGACTGTCCTCGTCCATCCATCCTATCCATGTTCCACTTCTTGTCCTTTCTGTTCTATCCGCTGTCTGCCCCCCCTTACTTAGTGCTCGCACAGCTTCACATCTGAGCTTGTTTCTTCATCTCTTCACTTCTTTCTCTTTGCCCCATCTCTCTTTCACCTCCAATTTTTCTTTTTACCCATATGCTGCCACAGCAACTCCCTCCCCGTGCCTGTCTTTTATGCCGTTGGTTGACACCGCAGTTGTGTGAGCATTTTCCAATTACTGTTCTGCCTCTCCTGTTGACCTCACATTCCAACAGACAAAACAAATAGCCTTGATGTTGTCTGCCAACAAAAAAGCTTGGTGTGACTGCCTTGATCTAAACACAATGGCATGAAAGAATTGTGAAGCTGTTCAATTAGGTAAATCTGATGGGGGAAATCTGACTTTCTCCTCTTTTTAAGAGAGGCTGAGCAGATGCAGATTCAGCATCAGATGGCACTGAAAGAAAAAAAGTGTGCAATGTGAACAACAAAGGTTGATGAGATGCCTGCTGGCCATAAAAGCACACAGAATTTAAATGAAACAGAAACCAGGGTTCCTAGCTGTCTCTCTCAGTGTAAGAGACTTAAAAAAAAAAAACAGACAGAAGAGAAAAATCAAAGTTAAATTTTATGCAACCTGTTTTCCTGTATGTGATACATATGTGAATAATTTGGCCAAAAGTTTTAAGTATAGCAGAACCACTCGCTGTGATTGAAGAATTACTCAGGGATTGATGTTGATTGTGTTTATTCAGCTTTACTCTTTGCAAGGAATACAGAAAAATGTGCATTGTAACTTTAGCCAGCTATTGTGTTTACAATTTGAAACACTGAAGTTAAACATCACTATTGCGGTCCCTAAGGCTAATCTTAGTTGTCACGGTGCAAGGAAAAAAGGAGAACAGCAGATGGAAATCCTATGTACATGCTACAAATCCTCTACTTTTCTTTTCTACTCTGGATCAACAGCTCCAATAAATTTTCATTACACCTGTGTGAAGCGCTTCAAATAGAGCCACAGAAGCAGAAACTAATTACTTTCTAATTTATTGACTAATGGCCACAGCCCTGGGAGACAGCTGCAATTGTTCTAACAGTCCTGCTGCTCCGACTGCACTCCAGTCCACTTTAGATTCATAACCAAAATAATTTATCATTACAAGCACATTAAATTGAACCGTATAGACCATAACAGTGGTAATTTATATCATTTTGTTGTTAGGGATGCTTTTCCCTTCCCTGTCTTGAAAGCATGGAAACTACGATGCAACTCTCACAGGCAGTTGAATGCTGAAGGTTCATTTTGTTCTTCAAAGAACTCTTTGTCACGTGCTTCACGCTCAATTTGTTGGAGTTTATATGGTAAAAGACAAAAACAGTACATTTTTCATTGTTTTTTCCTGCTATTTAATTTGTTAAAATGAAGGTGACAAACATAGTCCCACTGCTCTTTATCAGCCAGCCAAGGTCTGTGCTGATAATTGATACCAATAATAATATATTTGAGCAAACTGCCCTTCTTTTCCTTGCTGGTAAAAGTCCTTTTCAAAGTGTCAATGTCTCCATCAACAGTTCTCAAATGGTCACTTACTAGTTTTAACAGCATGATGACAACATTAGCCATGTGTCAAGCATTTCTTAATCACTAGAAAGGATGCCATTTGTACATTGATGGGATATTTTGAAGCTACATTTGTGATACCATTTTCCATTGGTGTCATTTGGATTGAAATTCCATATGATCATGCAAATTCATTATGTCAGCACTAATTAGCATTGACCTTGCCCTCTGGGAGGTCTTAAATTCTGAATACAGGCTGTAACTGGCTCGTAGAGCATGAAAGTGTGCAGACACATGCAAAAGTTTTGGCAAAGCCAGTGGGAAAGGAAAAAAGAAAGAAAACAATACAGTGATTGAAAATGAACTAATGTTTGAGAGGCGAGGGTGCGTCTTTCAATACATAACATTTCACTTAATATTTTTTTTTTTTTCAAGAAAGATGTAGGTTTTGGACTAAACTGCCACTATCATGTTTTATGAATGCATGACTTCTCTGGTTTAACTTTTAGTGTAAAGACATTTTCAAGACAAATGATGCAAATATTAACAATCACAACAAACAGCAGGATAAAGCTATGATACCAAGATATTTCAGCAAGCTGTTTCTCCGTTCATTTTACACTAAAGAATGTACAGTTCATCATTAATGATGGAGGATATGTTGATTCTTTTGGGAAAGAAAAAAACAACAGTTATATAAAAAAAAAAATAATTGTTAAAAAGCTGAATGTGAAAACGTGACTGAAAAATACAATTAAGCAGACTCTGTAATGTGTTACTTTGCAGCAATTTCTGTTAAAAAAAATACCTTAATTTATTCATTTTTAGAAAATAAAAAAGGTATTTCCCACAAAATGTAACAATTAAGAAATTTAAGTGGATATAAGATTGTTTTAACAGCTCACTAGACTTGCTTCATCAGCCAGTGTGAGCTTGCATGAGGCCCAAGCCGGCCCCTTAGTTCATGTGTGGAGTCGGCTCTGGCACACACGACCATGGCACACTTGATTATAGGGCTCAGTTTACGTTACAGGTGCTTTTCCTGTATTTAATACACACATAAGGCGCACCAGGTTATAGAGCACTAGCACTGTAAAACATACCGCATGTTTACATGCTTAATATCTAACATCACAGCCCCCCCTTAACATTAGAAGAAAGCAACGCTTACCAGATCCAATGTTGTTGGAGTTTTGAGCTTTCTGCACAATATGTTCCACCACAGACATGACGTTTAACTCAGCCGCAACAGAGTTCATGGCGGCGGTTGTTTTGTTCCATTTACCATGATTAGAAATCAGGATGTGAAAAATGTGGGTTTCTTCTCGGCCCCTCGTTGCTGCTGTGTCACAGCGTCCCTTTCTGGTCCGTGAATCTTTTTAAACTTTATTTAACTTGTTGATTACCTTTAGCTTGTCGATGCACAGCCGGCTCCAGTCAAGTCCGTCTCTGCCTGCTGCTGCGCTCGTGTTTTGTTTTCATTGGATTGCTGCCAAGAAGTCCATGCTTCCTGGCAGAGGTCCAACATTAACGTCTGCTGCTCAAACTAACTTTTTATACATTTTTATAGTCCATTTCTTCCTTCTAATAAGCTGTTAGTCCATGTTCATTCACTTTTTTTGTTTTTTACAGTGTTTTTTCATGTTGCATGGGAATGTCACAACAGTTGCCCAGAATGGAGAATAACTTTAGATTATGGTTTAGAGACGTTTTTTTACAATCACCATAATTGGGTGGTAGCTGACTACTGGTGGTGTTGAAAACAAGGTCAACTCTAACACACTTGGCTATTCATAAAACCAAATTAGGCCAACTTTTTGCATTTCATTATAAAATAAATGTAAAATAGAAATGTAGATAAATTAAATGATTTAAACCAAATTAAGAATTAAATTAAGTCATCAAAACAAATGGTGATAGTGCAACACAGTTCCCTGCTCATTTATGTTTTAGTTAATGTGTTTTCCCTTCACTTTTCACCCAAAACAAACCAATCAAAAAAGTTTTATTTACCCTCAAGTAGTCAGAGAAAGCCAGAAAAAATTTCACATACACGACTCATTCAAACACGTTGATGGTGTCAGCATTGTACTGTGCGGTTACTAGAGGCTAGAAGCCGATGGTGATGTGGCCCTCAGGGAGGGTCTGAACAGTGGCACTCTGTCTCCGTGGGAGGTAACACTCATTCAAATCCCCCTCGTGCATAAACATACCAACTGCTCAAGTTTACACCTCTGCCAGTGTTTCAACCTTTAAAAGCCAAAGAAACAGTAAATTTGCTTAAACTGTAAAATTCAACCGTATTTTGCCATCTGTATCAACAATGACGTTGGTGACCTTTCGCCTGCAGTTACCTTGGTTTCTTGTGCTCATGCAACGTCTGCCTGGTTATAAATATTCATCCAAAGCTTCTATAAAAAGAACAAAAGATAGAAGACGTTCAAACAACTGTAGGTGGTCGTGAAAATAATAACACAAATAATGATAATAGAAAACCATCAATGTAAGATGCACAGCTTTTTAAATTGGTATTTAGTTATCACAATTGTAAACACATATGCTAAAAAAAAGTCAATTCTGTTTCTTTTTATTGTGTTTTTTAGACATTCAAACATTCACAACCTGATCAATAAGATTCAGTAGGCCGCAAGTACAAAAAAAGTGTGTATGTGTGAGTGTGTGTACGGCCAGGTTCCCCTGGGATTGACAATAAGGACACTGAGAATAATACAGAGACCAGAATACACAAACAGAAACACACACATACACATATACACAACCTGTCCTAAATTCCCAGTCCTGCATTTACGTCAGACTCCTGTTTAAGACAAAAGCCATTTAATGGAGCACAGCAAAGGCACGGCTTGTGTGTTTGTGCACACGTGCTTCTGCGTGTATGTGTTAAATAATGTTGGACTGAGAGAGTTTTTGTTGCTACAACAGAAGCAAAGGAAGGACACACTGTTATAGTGGAACACAGAAAGTCAAGCACAATGGCCATTAAATCAAAAGCAATCTCTTTGCTCCTGGCAAATTATACACAGAGAGCCCACGTGTGTGTATGCATACACATGCAATAAAAGTGACAAACACCATCAAATGCATTTTGAGTCTATTAGGTAAGTGTGGAAAAAAGTTGGAGGGAAATGAATGACATTTCAACAGTATATCCTCTCCAAAGCTGAATAAAATGTGTCAGCGGCAGGAGTATAAAATCTCTGAATGAGAGTTTTTTGGCATTGGAGATATGGAGAAAAATCAATTTCAGGGCCAAGTATGGTGCCAAGGACGTCCAGAAGGGCATAGCTCTGTTGATCTGTTCATATCAATTTGCTCCCTCCAGAAGACAGAGAATACTATAGTGTGCAGCGCTGCATCTTTAAGAAATATCGCCCAGATAACGGTGCCATAAAACACATCATTTTACAGTCAAACCATCTCAGTCTTAAATGCACTTGGAGAGGAAGCCATTTTCAAGCAACATAAAGTTTAACATGGCGCTACATCTGCCGAGCCGCTAGCTTCCACACTACATGGGACTGAGCAATCTAATTAAGAAGACATGGGATAGCATTATGTAGAAATAGACATCGCCCTACCCCTCCTCTCCATCCGGACTTGATCTCCACCTCAACATGTGGTCATCTCCGGAAGAGCAGCGATCAACCTAATTGTAATATATCACAGTGGTCTGTCAGGAGGGGCTGCACAGTGAGCAGTTGGTTCGAACCTCGGCTCGAACGGTGGCCTTTCTGTGTGGAGTTTGCATGTTCTTCCTGTGTTAGTGTGGGTATTCCGGTTTCCTCCCATAGTCTGAAGACATGCACCTTATAGGCTCTAAAATTGCCCTCAGGAGTGAATGTGTGTGTGCATGGTTGTTTGGCTATGTGTGTTGGCCCTGTGATGGACTGGCGACTTGTCCAGTGTTTACCTGGTGTACCCAATGTCTGCTGGGATTGAATACAACCCCCCACCCCCCTGTGATCCAGTTTGGGGAATAAGCGTTAGATAATGGATAGATGGGTCTGTCAGGAATTGCAAACTTTCCAAAGATCTGACACAAAGATACACAGGTGTCAAAATGTCCTCAAGGGACAATCTAACACACCTGATTGAAAAGAAAAGGTTATTGTGAAGAACTTGACAACAAGCTGTTGGATCCACTTAATTTGAATGAGGTGTGGTGGAGCAGGAAAGCAACACAAACCTGTCAGATGGCAGCCCTTGAAGACCAGATATTTGACATCCCTGATGTATAGCTTGTGTGTATCAGCTCCACAGTTTCCATTTCAGGCATTATGGGCTTATCTTAAATAAGCCCTAAGAACACTGATATGTGTTGAAAAAAACAAAACAAAATCAAGAGTTTTTTTTTAAAAAAAGAGTGGCAGATTAGAAGAACAGTTTGATGGGTATCCATCCAATGAGAGAAGACTTTTTTATCCCAGCCTCGGTAACTATTTCATAGTCTCCCCTTGAAACATAAAAAAAGAAAAAAAAGTTTAAAGTTTGTCTGACTTCTAATGCAGCCTCTTTCCACTGAGCATTTCAACTACCTGAGTGAGAAGCAACCAGATCATTAATGCACCCTAATTCAGACAGTATAGATTACAGATTGTCAAGGGAAAAAGTTGGATTTTTTTCTTTGATCATCTGGGAACAAATTTCCAATATAAATTTAAAGGATCAATGGTGATGGAGGACTGAGAATTGACTGAATTACAATGCACAGTTGCAATAAAAGTGCTACGCACAGCCTTAGTGGAGCTAAAAGATCTATGCACGAGCTAGAAGTAAAGCACGTTTATACTTGAGCGCATTTATAGTGCTGTACGAGAAACATTAGGAAATCCCACTTCTGTCTCTCCTGGCACTATATGACAACATCAAATACTAGAAAAATAAATGTCAAACTTGGTTTTGTTTAGATGTCCCACAGGGAAGGGGTGGACCAAGTTTCTCAAAGGCAATGCAGATAAACAAGTGATGTTGAGCTGTGGGTGAAAATGGATGGGCCAGATGGAGACACGAGGCCAAACGTTCAATTAAAATGCTGAGAGGAATCAATTTGTTGGTCTTAATTACATAGTTAATTTGTTAAAGCATTTACAACAAAAAATTCTGTGTCATATTTTCTGCTGTGATAATGGAGCAATGCAAGGAGGGAGGGGCTGCTGCTTGGGCTGAGTGCTTTTTAAATGGCTCACCCTCTGCTTCTAAACACAGCGCTCAGTATGCCTTCTCACCCATCTTTGAGTGTCTTTTGGTGGGGTGTGTCAGTAATGAGGCCCTCCTGTAGCGTTGTGCTACGCTCCTCTGTTGGTGCAGAAAAGCGCACCCCCGCCATGTCATGACATTCTGACAGATAGGAGACGTGGAAAGCATATGGCCAACGTGGCAATGCCTCCGACGTCCTCCAAACTGTCGTCGGGCTTGGGCATAATGAGCAGTAGAGAGACGAGACCAAGGCCTGAACATAGGAGGCATTAGTCGTCACATTTTTTTCCCCCTGAAATGTCACAGCTCAGGCAGAAACAGTACCTCGAATAACAGCGAAGTGAAGCGATTGCATGAATTTGTGACTTCACATTGAAAAACCCGTGTACTTTAGACAGACAAGAAGTCTTCCAGAGATTGTGTGTCAAGATTTACTACCAGGAATGAGTTTTACTGAACAATTTGAGTTCTCTGAGACACATTTAAAATTAAATAGCATAACATTTTACTGCTGAACAGGTTTAGTTGTTAGCCTTTCCTTTTACATGCATCGCAACACAGAGAGAGATGGCAGACAGGTTAGAAACAGAGGCATGTCACTGACTATGCAGGAGTGAGTGATAGTGTGTTTGGCCAGGAAGTGGCTGCTTTCCTTTTCAAGTGACAGAGTCGTTAGCCTCCAGAGACCGAGGTCCATGGTGACTAGACGTGGTTTTAGATAAGGTGCCCATTCAGCTATGCCCTCGGCACAGTCTCCCACTGGACCACACTCCTCTGCCAGTATCCTTCCTCCTCTCTGTCTGGCCTGTTGTCCAAGACCGTCTAGACACCTCCCCGCATGCAATCCTTTACCCCAGCAGGGCCTTTCCCTGCTTCTCTGCGCTCTACTCAATACTACATCACAACACTGGCTGGTTAGAGGGCTATGAGGGGCTTCTGAAAAAAACTAAACAATGCCAGGCAGTTGTCTCCTGCACTCTCATTCAAGCCATTTACTGGAAGGCTTAGAAAAAAGCTGCTCAGCATTTGTTTGAATCCTCCAGTGAGAGCCACGGAAATTATCACAATCCAAGACTTGCTACAATTTATCTGACAGTCTCTAGGGTTAACTGTAAGTGCGTGGAGGCCTGCGCCAAACACTCTTTGATGCAGACACACCTTTGAAAAACAAAAATAACAAGTGAGAGTACTTCAACTGCTTTTTGTATGCAGAGAGGAAGATGAACGAGAACAATGAGAAAGCCAAGAGGCAATTACAGAGTGGATGTGTTCGGGAACAGACTGATCTGCCGGTGGCTAACCACCCGAGTGTCTGAGTACTGTAGCTAAGACTGTCAGCTCGAGAAGAAGGAGCATGTGTGTCTAAATTTCCATTGTGGCACCCTCATTGTTCAACAGGTGGAGTCTGGACTCTTTACATTAATATTAACACCAATGCAAAAACCTTTTAACCCACATCTCTAGAAGGCACGGGTTGGAATGAATTATCATCCCCACGCACAAAGCTAAAGCTTCACAATTGTGACTGATCTCTATTAAATTACATGGATTGAATCAGAGATCCTTAATTAGGCTCCAATAAAAGTGTCATGTGGCTTTTGAAACCTCTGAGCAAGCCGTGATTGGATAAAAATGTGAAAACATACTAAATGAAATTGGTTTACCGCTGAGTGTGAGCCCCATGACTCTTGAGTGGAGCAGCAAAGCTGGGGGAAATAAAGTGAGGAGAAATAAGTAAGAGAGAGAGAGAGAGAGAGAGAGAGAGATTGGGGGAGAGAAAAAAGAGACAGAGATGCAGAGAAAGAGCGTATGGGGAGTCTCAGGGCGAGTCACACCTCTTTGCCTCAGAAAAGCTTCTAAATTCCATGTGTGACCTGAGGGAGGGAGGTCTAAAGAGGCAGCCTAAGATGCTGCGATACAGAATCTGACTGCTGCAGAGCTGTGAGCTAATATAGTCTGCCAAAAAACATGGCATGGTACTGAAGAGTGCTACAGGTATGAAGCAAATCTGCTGGAGAAAGGGCAATCCTTGCATATGCAGAACACCAACATGCATAAAGACACTTATAAACACTCAATGAAACACATCAGGGACTTAAATCTTTCTAAAAAGTCGAACATAATTCCTTCCGGGTCCCTTGGAACCTTGCATTGACTAATGTCAGGATGGCCAAAAGCTTTTAAGTGCTTTAAACCCATAATAACCCAAATGTTTAGTCTTCCCCTGTGAGCTCTTGGATTGTTAGTAAGAGAATGAAATGCAATGGAAATGAAGGCAAAGATGGGGGACTTTTAGACATTTTGGGGGCTGCAGGGGGATTTGTTATCTATAAAGGCAGTAACAGGGGACCAGAGAGTGAATAGGCTCCCGTGATGTTTTACATGTTGACAGGAAAAGTGGGAGAAAGGGAAAAGTAAGGCTGTATGTGCAGACAGGGACATAGCACACAGTGGGCTTCTTAGTTTGCCCTCTTCTCCTTTTGCATGTTTGCTGCTTATGTTGTTTTTCATGTTTTTATTGTTCTTATTATTGAAAACATGGAATTGGTGAAAAAAACAAAATAGGTAAATAAATAAATTGACGGCAGATATACAGCTACAATGCAAAGCAAGAAATAGCAAGCACACAAACAAAAAAACAGCCTCCAACCACCTTCCCACTCACCACTAATCCTCTCATGCCCTAATTGTGGGTGCAGTCACCCCAGATTCACTTCTTCAAGGAGTAAGAAAAGAAAAGCTTTGACTAAAAAAAGAGAGAGAGACCTCCCCGTCTTTTCTTTAGAATGATTCCCCTGCCAGAGGACACCAGAACGGTAGGTGGTACTCTCTCTCCATTACATTTCACTTTTATCTCACCTCCCCTTTGCCTCTCCATCTTCTTGTCATTCCAGCTCTCCCTCTCTTCCTTCTACTGTAAACCGCCTAAGGTGATTATGGATTGTGATGGTCGTGGGTGGAGAAGGCGATTCCCTGTCTTTGTTTCCTTAAAATAGGTCTAATATACTATTACCCAACAGTTTGGCACTGCTGTGTGATTGTTAACATTAGCTAGTACAACACAACAGCACTAAGGTCAGTGTGTTGCTTTATTAAACACAGACAATGTGATCATTCTGGCCTTTTAGTAAGTGGAGCTTGTACAGTAATTTTCAAAAGAAAGGTAGTAAAATATATGCAAAAGCATTTAGTCAGGAATTAGTCATTTTGGAAAAATAATACACACTTGTTTTGATCTGCATGCCAGCAGCCCGTTTAAACAAATTGGAACAGGGAAATGAAACACTGGAAAAGATGTCTAAAACAAAAAGAAACACCCTGTGGAAAACCTCACCACTAATTAAGTTAATTGGCAACAGGTCAGTAGCATGATGGAGTGTAAAAAGGGAAAGCTTTAAGGAGTACAGAGAGGGAGGGACTCATCTCTCTGTGAAAGATTGTGTGGGCGAATAGTTCAGCTGCATTAAAAACAGTCAATTCCATGGCGGAAAGCACCACATGGGCTGGAAACCACAGCTGAATGCCATTTTGAGACAGCACAGTTTGTGACTGCATCCACAAATTCAATTTAAAACTCTGATATTCAAAGAAAAAAAAGTCACACTGGTGCCTTTTCTGGGCCAAAGCTTATTTAATAAAGCCCGAAGAAGACTGTTGTGGATTCTGATAAAGCTAAATTTGGAATTATTTGGGGAAATCAGTCCTGATGAAGCTTGTGTTCACCACGTTATATGATTTTACTTTTTTTGTGTTCATACATGATCAACTAAGTAAATAATTGCTTGATATTCTTTAGAAAGATCTACTTGCATTGTATTCAGCTTCCAAACATTTCTGGAAGCAGAATTGTTGTTTTGTTAAGTTAAGTTAATATCTATATTTTTTCAGACCAGAGCTCTCTACATCTATCCCCCCTCCCATCCCACAGGCCTCAGAGAAAAATACTACAGGGGAGTAAATGATTGGTGTCTGGCTGAGTTTAGTCTGAACAGTGCTGCTACTGTTGGGAGGTTTGAATTGGAACACAGCCATACCAACCATTACAGCATTCCTCTATTTTCTTGTCTTTCTCTTTATCTCTCAGTGTGTCGATATGTCGTCTTACACTTTCTTTCAGGCACATAACTGAGGTGCACATTAGCTGCTGGTGCTGCACATTTTGATGCTTAGCTGTCACTGGATCTTTGTCTAGTGACATAAAGCGCACCAAAGCACTGAGCGGTGATGAAGTGGAAGGGTTTCAAACCCATGTGCACTGGCACTTTCTTTTCACCAATGTCATCTCACTGTGAAAGTATAGCCAAGTCACTCCTAAAATAGCAAATACTGAAACACAAAGAGAGCTTCCTTCATTTCAGTTCTTGTTCCATTTCTGCACCAGAAGCCTGATTAGACAGGGGAAGGGCAATTTATGAGCCACTTCACTGGCAATTCGATAGGCACATCACCTGTAAATAATTCAAACTGTTAAGGTCCTTTCTGACAAAATCATATAGCATTCATGTTAATGTATCCATCAGATTTTTCCTTTGGGTCAGGCGTAGGACTACTTAATAACGTAACCTGTCTTCATAACTCTCCTGAGCACCAACTTATGGGAAACAGAAAATAATTAATAAAAAGATGATTTACTGCGACGAAAAATTATGAGAAAAAAGCAAAAAATACAGCACAGATTTCATTTCAATAAAACAAGAGTGAGTATAAAGTAAATTGTGTGACTTGTTTTTATTTTATGCTGTAGAAAAATATTCACTATCTTTTTGTTTACTTGTTTCAATAGGTCAAAGAGTAGTTTGAGAAGTGTAAGATTTTAAATTTCAGACGTTATTATGATAAGCTAGAAAAGACAAAAAGAATATAGGAGACAGCTATCTCTTACAAACACTCATAATAGCATCACTGCTTAAAGAAGTTTAACTAAGAGCTATTTTTCTAACTTCATTTAAACAAAGACATGAATTTTAATTAATCCAATCTGTGGTGGTTTTCACCTTTCTTACTGCACACTCTTCTCAAATGTGCAGGACAAAAAAATCTGAATAATTTACCACTTGTCTTATATTTGAATTGATTAATTCACTAATGCAAAATTAATACATGGCTATCCTGCACATTTCACCCGTACCACCATCTCCCATCTTTAATGAAGCAGTTAAAGTAGTATGGCTCTTGCACTGAGTGAAGTACTCACAGAGGAAGTGGGCAAAGGAATTGGTGGCTTGAGGTACATATATATATATATATATATATGGATGGATGGATGGATGGATGGATGGATGGATGGACGGATGGATGATGGATGGATGGACGGATGGATGGATGGATGAATG
>JBAMHX010000015.1:5412683-5436563 GCA_037177515.1 Pseudomugil tenellus
ATGGATGGATGGATGGATGGACGGACGGACGGACGGACGGACAGACAGACAGACAGACAGACAGACAGACCGACCGATAGAATGGTGATTTATCAGAATCAAATGTCTATCAGATTAAAGACTGGTAAGTATCCAGTGTGTTTCGTGGTGAATGAGCCAGGACGTGAAGGAACAGCTTGGGCAATGAAAGAACAAAAACGCATCTAAGAGGCTTAAGTGGGATGAAAACAAACAGTGGAGGTCAGCCAGATGGAAGAGGAGCAAAGGTTATCCAAATAAAGGGGCCAATGAACCTGAAATGCTCCCTTCATAAGTGGCCTTGATGCAGAAAACACACAACAAACCAGGTTGCTGCACTTTCTCTGCTGCTTAATGATGAAAAGTGCAAAGGGTCAGTCCTGCCATTTCACGTTTTTTACACATTTAATGGTGCCACATGGCAACTTCTCATCTGCTGTACTTCCTGTACTGGAAAGCTCAGTTGGGGCAAAGAAATGGGACAGAGTGTGTGCCAATGTGCATGTGTGTGTGTGTGTGTGTGTGTGTGTGTGTTTTTTACACACTCATGTCGTGCCTGTTCTTTGCTGGTGATTCACCCAGCTCTCTGGCAGTCATCCAGGACCTATTTTCTCCTTCTCTTTACATAACAGCAAACAATATCATTGAAACTGTGTGTCCTGTCCTTTCTCTTCCTCCTCCTCCTCCACCTCCTCCTCCTGTTCTTGTTCTTCTGCCGCTTCCTCTTCTACCTTAACCCACCTTCCTGTATGTGTGGGACCTTTTAAGACCTCTGTGTTCAGTCGCACTGCTTTACCACCCATGAGACTGCAGGGAACAGACGCTCTCTGACCACACCCAAAGCACAGTGTGGTACCGAAGATTCTGGAGAATGGCACGAAGTGGCGCGTGGGATGGGAAGCTTTTTTAAACTGACGTGTCCCCTAGGACTTCCTAAAGGCCCAGGACCTGCAATCCGCTACACCATATGCCTACAGGACAGCACCCAACTGGGTGCCAGTGCATGATGGGCTGAAAATAGGGATACACCGTCACAATCCTTACCGTGCTGGCAAACATACGGTCGCTCGACACCAACAGAACGCCATGACAAGGTGGAAGAGACTAGTACAAGAGGGGGTGGAGAGCAGAGGGGGGTTGGAAACAGCAAATTAAGGGGGGAAAGTAGAGAAACAGCGTACAGCTCAGTAACTGAGGTGGGATGATGGAGAGGACTGAGGGTAAGACAGTGTGTCTGAGTGTTGTGAGTGTCAGGGTGTGTGTAGGAGAGGTGTAGGCAGAGTTTAGTGTCTGGACAGCTCAGTGACTCAGGTGTAGATAATATGTTGGATCTACTTTGCGTGAGTAAGAGCGAGCGGAGGGGCAGGGGGTGGGGTTTGGAGCGTGCTTGGGGGAGCACACTGAAGTGCAGGGCAGGTCGTCTGTGTCTAGGTGGCTGGGGGTGAGCTCAGCTGTGTCTATGGCCTGCTCCACGACAGCCAGCCTTCACGCTGCTCACCGGTGCAGAAGCGCTAATTGAATTAAGTCTTTATTATCAGGCTGCAGAGGCAGCACTTCTCCCCATCTCGGCCCGCTTGGCTGACACTTTCTCCTTGAACACCTGCTTGACATCAACTTCCTCCTCTATTTATTTATCCCCTCTGTTCTGTGGCCAACTACTGGCTACATTCCTTGCTTCCCTCCGCCCCTTTCTTCAAATTAAGACCCTGAGCCAGACTAATGGTATCGTTATTTTATGTTGCTTTTGTTTCTCAGTGCTGCATCACACTCATCAACTTGGATCTCCTGGGTGAGATAACTTTACCACAGGGTCACACTTTTGTGTCATCTACTGTCTAAAAAGGATAGTTCATAAAAAAACCACCAATTCTTTGGACTGATCCTGTCCTCCTTGGCCTTTAGCAGCTAACCCTTTGAGAGTAGAGGGCATAAAGGTGATGAAGCTAGATGATGTTCTATGTTTTTTTGAATGATCTCTAGTGGGCAAGTTGGCCAGTGTAATATACAGCAGCTGGGATGCGAACTAACATATAGCTAGTCCCCTGTCCATTTCCACTAGCCTCAGGCTCAGTCTGCTTCCCTAAGCTCAGAGTGGGCATAACTTTAGAGGACAGACAAACATGAGGCACTATTAAGTTGGCCAGCAGTCTGAGGGCCCTTAGAATTGGCACAGCACTCCCTGTAATCTATTGACCATTTGAATTCCCCCCTCCCAAAAAAAAAACAACACAGGACTTTTCTCTGCCTGTCAGTTGAATCCATTGCTCACCTCCTTCCACCTCTATCCACTGTTTACCCACTTTATTTTCCTTTTTTTTTCTCTCTCTCTCCCCCTTATATGTCAGCTCAATCCTCCTCTATTCCATCTCTCTTGTGCTCTTTCATCTATTTGCGTAAATCCGCCCTCCCTTCCCCTTCAACCCTTCTCCGTCTCACCCTATCCATCACCGTCCTTCCCATCTCCATCTAGTCTGTTCGCTTCTCTTATCGACATGTTTCCATTTTCTAAACTGCTCTCGCTCAATCAAATTCACTCTTCCTTTAATGACCATTTTTCATTTTCTTTTTCATTCACTCTTACTTCATGCCGTCTGGGCTCACCTCACTCCTATCCTCTCTGCTTTCCCCGTTGGCCTTTATTCCACCCAGTCCACACAGCCCCAGGTGGCCATACCTGTCCTTGCAACGGCTGTTGACTGGGCAGAAGCAGCGGGGTACAGCGTCCTTCAGGGCCTGGCACAATGGGGTAACCAAGAGTCAGTGTTCAACAAAGTTTTACTTCTTGGGAATTGGGATAAAAACAACAGGGAATCAGAGGGACAGGCAGAGGGAAGAGATTAAAGTCATCAGACTAGGTCATTTTACCAAACTGTCTTTTCTCATTTAGTTGACATGATGGATTTTTCTTCATAAGTCTGGCTTGGGTCAGTGCCACAAGTTCTGAATCCAATAAGATTTTATCAACTACTTCTGCATCTTTCATGCTTTTGTTTCTGTTTGCATCGCTCTTTTTCTGCCATCCCCTCGCTGTGTCTCACTCCTGCTGCTGTCCTTCCCCCAACTCTCCTCTGAAACTCTGCCAGCCAGCCTGTGCCATAAAGCATTAGGACCAAACACTATCCCATGCTCTACTCAGCCTCATTTTACCACCCACACCCCTCCAACACTCCCATGTATACACACACATGCACAGACAGAAAGTCCAACACAAGCTTCTTCACACCACTTGGTGACAGAAACACAGTTTACACGTAATGCTTCGGGGAGGTTTTATTCACAGGGGCAGACTTGCCCCGGCACTACCTCTCTGATATAAAAAGATACAGACACAAAATCTAGTGCTCTGTTTTTAATTCAGAACACGCACATTTTTACTTGTAACTATACACATACATGCAACACCAGAACATTAAAGTGTGAATATGTTCTTACACACAGTGGCTTTCAGATGCTTAGTCAAAATCTCTCAAGCTCCTGGACATATAGTGCACAAATACAAGCATATTTGTGTATGTGTGCACGTGGGTAAGCACAACCTCCCCTTTTCTTTTGTGCAGTCACAAACGCACATGAGGTCTACACAAATTCACAGGCTTGGTACACAATGACAAACAAACAGTCATTAGTAGATTTTGGGCTGCCTTTCAGCTCTGTTTGACTCTGTTGTTGGTGTACCAGCGCCTCTGGGGTGGCGCCACTGCTGTAGGTTTTAATAAAAGCATTGTCTTTGGAAGCTGTCTAAAGGGACTTGGTTTCATTTTGGAGTGCTGCTGCTGCTTTTGCTGTTGCTGTGGATGTGGGAGGAGAGAGGGCTATTGTGCTGGGACATGGGGGCGGCCAGGTTCAGTGTCAATGCGGGGTCCTCAAAGGAGTGGAGCTTATTGTTTGATAGTTTCAATATACAATCTGTGGGTTTTGCAGTATATTTGTTGGTGTGAGAGAGAGTGTTCTGTAGCAACGCACAGCAAGCACATGTGTAAATCTATGGATTTCAAAATTGTGTTCAAGTCCGAGCATACACACCTGACACAACTCGATACTTTAGCTATCAAAAATATGCAACACAGCTACTGAGATATAAACACACATATCATAGAGAAACTTTTTCTGCTGTTGTGTGAGATGAGTCCTATGAAATAAACAGTGAAGAGAAAAAACAATAATGTGCAACTGCTCCAGCATGAAACCATGATGTTTACAGGATGCTATAATGAGCCATCGCTATACGACACACCGGTGTCCATTAGGTCTTTGTGCTGACCAATCTGTGACACCATTCAGTCAACAGTTACTCCATCTGTCAGTATGGAAACACCTCTGAAAAAGCCCCTTAAAGGGGCATTTGTGCCATTTATGATGGACAATGAACGCCTGTTCTCAACAGGAGTACAATGCCATGGCCATGATGAGGTCAAATGAAATGTTAATGTCTGCATTTGGAGCCAGAGTTCTGTTTTCACCCTTCTCCCACAGGCACATTCAGATCCCATCAGCTGAAGCAACATAGACACATCTTTAAAGAGACAAAAGGAAAGAATGAGTATTGCTATCCAGAAAGTAGCAGCAGAGGAAAATCCTAATTGTGCCTTTAAGTGGGTTCCCTCCTGTGGAGTGAAGGTGCAAGGTAACGGCCATCTTAAATCACCGCCTGGCTGTGGCCTTCATTAAAGCCATAATGCCAGGCTCTCCCTTTAATGGAAATGGAAGCCAGCGAGGCTGTGGGTGTAAATTAAAGTGTAAGGCCCGAGTAGGGAAAGATTTCCCAGCTCTGACAGGTGCGGCCTGAATTAGCTGTAGTGCTGTTCGAGCAGTCAGTGGGAGAACACTGGTATTGATTTTAAGCACTGTTGCATTTCCTATCTGAAAAGGAATGTGTATTACTAGAGCTAAGCACATCAATCACTCAGCATTCCACCACTCTCTGCTGGCATGTTCAGTTTTGAAATGATAAACAAACAGGAACAGACCACAACAAAAGACAGCGCCGGATTCATCGTTACTCAATGGGTCTTGATCGTGTGCATCAGCATGGGTCTGGTAAAATGCATCTGTATGCATGAAACTGGTCCGCTTCATCTTATCTCCCATGTGTTGACTGGATGCCATCTTTATTCAGTGCATGTTCTGCATTGCGTGTCACCTTGGTCAAACAGCTGGCGTCAGCTCCTAGAGCTCTGGCTGTGGCCCACTCACATGTTTATGACCTGCATATGTCAGAGTTGTTACATGCATGCAGTGCAGCCATGCAGCGCTGTGCCTCCCTGTGTATGACCCCGCTGCTTATCTCTGTCTCCCATTATACCCCACTGACCCGCTCCAGAGATGCTGGCTGGGGAAGAATTAGCCTTTTTAGCCTATTCCCCACAGGGGTCAACCCACAAACAGACATGCAGACAAACCCCGCCACAACAAGATGAATACACACCCACCCACATGCACCTTAAGATCTGCAATGACAAATGATAAGGCTGCGTTTAACCACAGGTGTCCCTGATGTGACCTCTCACATGTGACCTTGGAGAAATGCTTTTCAGGTAGAGGCCGCCCATCAATCAGGTTCCATCAATCACCCACACATGCCACATATTTTCACTCCCCACAACCTTTAATGGCCCCAACATCCATCACTGCACTCTACCCTTTAACTGACATCTGAAAAAATAGAAACACTCTATAACCTTTCTCTCCGACTCTCCCATTCACAAACACATGCATACAGTAAACAGACACATCTTGTCCTACAGTGATGACTCCACTACCACATGTGATGTGTGGCTGTTTTGTCAGGTGTTTTGTTGTGTCTGTAGGTGCACTCTTGGAGATACTCCCTAGTGACACTTCTGAGGTATCAACCCTTACACTAAGACTCAACCAACATGAGCCAACTGGGAGTAAAACCTCAGTGATGACAGACCGTGGCCAGGAGCATCTTGTCTAGAAAGTCACTTGATCTAAAATCTCTCATGTGTCACATTTTTTCAGGCTGTCTTGTACTAGAGAATGGCAAGACTTCTGACTTCTGCAATACTCTACTGGTAAAATGCTCTTTTTATTATCACCCCTTTATATCTATTCTTATTCTTTTTTACCATATGACAAGACAACATGTGCATTCTAGAAAGAGAGTGTTAAAGGAGAGTAATGATAATAATACAGAGCACATCAGATGGCCATATTAGCTTGATGGTGGATTCATATTCGGTAAGTTGGAGAGCATGCGCTTCAAAAGGAGGGGCATTCTTGATTAAAAGCAAACAAAACAAACAAAAAAGAAAGTGAGCACAGAGCTCTTTCAGCTTGTAATTACACCAGAGAACATATTCTAATTGGCAGCGTCTTTATGCAGGACTATTATCAATGTCTCTCTGAGGCAGAGGGAGAGAGAAGGGCTGGGGTGAGTGATGGGTTTTATGTCAGTAAGCCCAAGGTCCATTTACACATGGCTGAGGATTGCAAATAATGCCAACATAGCAAGTCCAGCTCACAGAAAAACATAAAGAAGAGCTTATTCCAAACATATAAGCGTGAAACATTTAGTAAATGGGGGATTGTGCGAATAGGCCGTATTTGTTGTTGTGGTAAAATATAGATAAATAAATATCTGGTGGTCTGACAGTGTGACACTAATGTTTGAGGCACCCTAACAGAGGCCAAGGATGTGATCCTGAGGCTGTCAGATCTGAAGAAATGAGCAAAAACAAAGAGCAATCTAGTGCCATCAAATGCTAGGGAATATCATCACAAAGTCACATGCATAATTAATTATCATCCTCGATAGCAGCACTGCCATAAACACATTTGCTGACATTAAGTTCCGTGTGTTAAGATTAACCGAAAACTCAAGGAGGACATATTTATTTTTTCTTTATGCATATACATATATTAACAAAATGCATTAAGTGCAATGCTGGCGCTCATACTCATCTCCAAATATCACAGTAGCTGTTGGCATTTTGCTCCACTTGTGGGTGTAACGGCTGACCTACACTCCTGAGTGGTGAATGTGCAAACTAATAGATATGCATTAACACACCATTCAAAACAGATGCTGTGGTGGTGCATGTTATGTTACCTGGCACGACAAAGATAGTTATTAGTCAATACCAATATTCTATGGTGTTATCTGCAAAGTCTGAGGCTTTGTGAGCAGTCATTAGTAGCCTGTAGCTTTAAACATCCAGACCTCAGCTTTAATGGGGGATGTTGGAAAACTGTACTAAAGAGATATGTAAAAATAAATATGGTAATTGGAGCTCATTTAATGTAATACTAAAAAGGCGCTGAATCTTTAAAAAAGGAACTTTTTAAAAGAGGGCAGGAGCATAATTGTCTTACCTTGTTTTAGGGGATGTCGTTAGCCATTCTTCATGCTTTTCAAATGTTATCAAGTAAGCTGCAATCTCCTGTGAAAAAGAGAAGAGAGGGGAGAGGAACAGAAAGGAGTGAGGCTTAGATATGTCATCTTTAATCACAGCTCTCTTGTGTTTGTAATACATTTGTGAGACTGCTTCATTGATATTCAGACAGTCTAACCAAGAGCACAAACACAGGAAAGACTGAAACAGGGGCAGCACCGGGGAGTTCAGGCAGGTAAACGCACCCTGCTAGAAGTAAAATGAAAGACAGAAGTGGGATGCGGCTGAGGTCAGATCATCTTCTGAGACCATCTTTGTTATGAAAGCTTTGATCAAGTTCTCCTCTGAGGACATCAAGGTGCTCTCAGAGAGATTGACGTCTTTGTGTTTGAGAGCGAGTAGCTTTTAACATTTTAGGTCCGATCCTCCTCCAAATCCCTTTGATCTGCCCTTGACACTCCTCTGTGGATCAATCCACTGTTTAACCTTTGAATAATTACTACACACAAGTCTTAAATATTGACATGCATGCGTACTGTTACTTCCAAAAAAGCTGTAGATCCTTTGGAGTTTGTTGTGTAAAACCAGATAAGATAGACACTGAAATGATTTGAGAAAAAAAGAAAAAGCGAAACTGCCACTGGCATAAATACAGATACTTCAAACACTTTCATGTTTCCCAGGCTCGCCCTGCCTACTGCATGTGTCTGAGTTTAGGGGGGAACACGCTACACTATACCCGACCATTTTCTCACCAAACTAATGGGTAGAAATAAAAGCACTTTGGCTACTAGTAGACAACTTAATTATTACCAGCGACAGCCGGCAATTCACTCTTCACAAGAACATTTGTCAAGCTCTTACAGCAGAAAAGACATAAGAACAGACTTGATGCCATCTTGCACAAAAACATTGTCATCTTGTTTTTTGAGGATGTGCATCTCTCTCTTTATGTTGGAGTAACAACAACCCTGCCTTGTGAGATCCAATAGGCTTCATGTTACCACTTTATGACTGTTTTAAGATCTGTAATAAACGTAAGGGTTGCTTAAATAACTGGCAAGTATTGGGTCACTTCTGACAACGGAAGAAAAAAAAAGACCAATTCAAGGTCTCAAAACCCAATTAGTAAAAGATATCACCATGGTTTCACTCATCGTTTGTGCAAAATTTCTCAAACTTCTTCTAAAGAGTATGTTTGAAAGTGGCATTCTGTGTAGGGAATAAAAACCAAGTGTCCTTCTTTCCTCTTTTTTCTGCAATTAAGTATGCGCTGCTGCAAGAAGGTTCCTATTGGCTCATCACGGCTGTGTCACAAGTGTGACCTGGCACCAGCACAGCACACTGGCGATAGCCCACAGGGATGCTGCAGGGTGTTGCCGTGTGAGGGGTTCCCAGGCTGGCAAGGGTCCCTGACTGGCACTGCTGCCTCCAGGTGCAAGCTGGGAGATAATGTTGTGTTGATTAACTTCCTGTTCTCTTGCCATAACGACCGGAGGCACTAAAGCCACGACAAGACGAAGTCTTGAATTAAGAAAAAGATAGGAAGAGGATGATGCAACCAAGACGAGTGAATGACTGCTCTTCTCCTTTAAAACTTCTCTTATACAACAGAAAGAAGAAAAAATATATATATAAAAAATAAACATCAGACCATGTTTTATTGATTAAATAAGAAAAAAAATCAGATTGGGAGGGGACTGCATTTGTAACTAAATCAGACTAATATGGCAGTTAGATTAATCTGTTATTCAGTGTTCATATTAGGAAGGGTAAACGGCAGCGGGAAGCTCCTTCGGTAACTTTGATGCCTATTAAGACGCAGCCTTTCCATCACTTCTGCCTTTAAAAATCCAACCACAGATTTTCCCTCCATGGAGGAGGATGAAATAGGGGGCCACATGGTCTCGCATTTAAACAAATTTAAACAAAGCTAGAAAAAAAAGCAGGGTGCCTGTACCTCTGGCTCTTTGCTCACCCCTCCCTCTCTGAACAGATGCCAGGGATTATTCCAACCCCCCGACCAGCCATAAAGGTGCAATAATCTTATGGTGAGGAAACAAACAAAAACAGACGTGCAGCCATTAAACAGCTGCAAGGAGACAAAGTTTGCATGGGCGGCATTATGAGGGGCTAGCGCAGGTTCTGGTTGAGCAAACACGCTTGAGGGTTATTGCAAGAGGCGGGCAGGGGGAAATGCGTAAGCGGAGTGCTGAACACTGATGGTGCATCAAAGTCGAACCAGCTGCCGTCAAAGGGCTCTGGACTCTATCTGCTGACCTCACTGCCTCTGGCTCACTGGGGAAATACTCAGAGTCAGTTCTCTGAACACACAGCTCACACCTTAAGTTTCCCTTAAAAACACTATCCAGCATATGCTAGGTGGTTTGAACTTAACTCCTTTATGTCTCAGCCTCCCCACTGACATGATCCTTCATACGGTATTATCTCAAAGTGTTTGAATTATACACTAAGTACTGTTTTCACAATATCCTAAGTGAAGATAAACTATCATTACAGGATGAATGAAATAAACAATAATCAATAAAAACTTGCAGTGAAGCTGAGAGTAATATGAGCGATACCCCTTCTGACTCCCATTGAAAAATGGGAGCCTTTCATTTTCCAGGGGAGGGAGCAATCCGGAGCCGTTTGCTGTCGTTCAGCCATCTCATTTGTGTCTTTTGTCTCAGTAAAAGCAGCAACACACTATTAGCAGAGTGAGTCGCATCAGATTACGCAAAAGCCGGGTTGATGAATGTGTGTGTGTGTCTTTCTTCCAGGTTATAATCAGAAGTCCTGATTACTGGTTACCTGTCTGTGCATGGCACGTTATTAACACGCTCTTCAGGGGCTGTCGCCCCTGTACCCATCAATGTGTCTCTGCTTTGGTTCTCTCTTCTCATAGCCCCCACACACCTTCTACTGCCTCGTTCTTTCCCATAACCGCTGAGGTGAAAAGGAAAACCACCATGAGAAAATTTTCATTTTGAGATGTCTCGCTTTTCAAATGATATTTCCATTCTGAGGGTACAACATTTTCCCCAGAGATTCATCTTTTCCAAGGTCTACCTATTTGAAAACGGAAATGACAGTAACATATTCATCCCATTTCATGTCTTTACATTGAGAAAGTGAGTAGTAGGAGCAAGAGCAGTAAACTTTTAGAAAAAAGTATAAGCTGTTTTTGATGTATTTATGAATTTTAATTGTTGTAAGCATTAAGATGATTTCAGCAGAAACAGTCTGCAACGCTGGTCTGATGGACTTCCTTCTCGCTCCACAAGTCAGTCAACCATAACACCAGCGTTTGATGGACATATTCCAATGCAGATTCCTTGTCCCTGGATGACTACAGGCTAGACTTTTCTGCTGTACTCGTCTAATTCTCCCTCTCACCATCTACTTTGATTTATGGGGGAAAATAGGAGCGCTAAAAGGAGCAACACTTCAGCATTTGGATGACAGACCTGATCGCTTGAAACAACTGTCTCTGTGCCATTAGGAGGAGAGATAGGAGTCTTCTGGCATTATCTCAGGACAGATCAGACACCTGTCTCTAAACACCATCCATAATGTCGCTGCTCTCCCGCAATCTGTGCAATGAAGCTAAAGCAAGTAAATCAAACAAACAAAAAGTGTAAATAGATGGAAACCACACAAAGTGAAATTATTATTCATAATTTAGTCTGCAAAAACAAGTCTTTGTCAAAAAAATAGAAAAACAACAATTACAACACATTTTCCCATAACAGTATTAATCCAGTCATGTGGGTCTTTTAGTGACACTAATGAAAATGCATTTAATGAATAGCTGTATTAGAAAAAAACTAACTTTAGTAACCGTATTGATTGCTGTAAAAGCTCAAGATAATGAAATGAATATGAGCGAGTAGGAAGATGTGAAAGGATAGATGGAGTGAAGTCTGGTTAGACAGCAGAGCACAGCGCCTCCAGCCTGCCTCCTGGTGAAGTCTGGGGAATGCATCCTCAAAGCTTTGACCTTGCCCTGCACTTGAAAGCAGGAAGTGGATGAAAGGGGGGCCAAAAGGAGGGATACGAGTGAGAGGAGCCCTCCCTGATGACCTGGGTTTTACAATGGAGTGCCAGGTCATCTGATATTTCCTCCAGGGCAGCCCAGGAAACCAACCTGACCAGGGCGAGGCGCAAATGGACTGGTGCTATGTTTAGGGGAGGACCGAGGGGCTTCGCAGAAGCACCAGGCAATCACAAGATTGCACACACACACGCACACACAAAAATCTAATGCAATTAGACACAGATGGAGATGAGCACCGGAGAAAGGGATAAAGGAGGAGGGTGGGAGAGTTACTGAAAAGGGAGAAGATAATCAAAAAGAAGACTGGAGGAAGAAAGTTTAAACTTTTCCCCCATGACAATAAGAAATGCATTTAAACCAGAAAAAGTGTGAAGGTATGGTGATTAAAGAAGGGCTTTGTTCGATTCCACTTGCAATATCACCTTGGATGAATCCTCTTTTTTACCTCTTTTGTTTATACTTCATGAATTCTTAATGCAGCAGCAATAATGTATCACGCACTATATGTGTGTAATCTCATATGGCCAAATCACGCTTTAAAGCTAGAAGAATAGTGAGGACTGAATTTGTTTTAGTAAACTGTGACCTTAATGTAAGAACATGTGAAGAGGACCAATAGTCAGAACTACGAAAAAAAGAGAGAAACTGAGATGAGATAGAAGCCGAGGTGAGTTAGAAAGTTGGGAAAGTGAAAGTAAGCAGCAATAGACTATGTTGTTGACAGCTGCACTTGGCATCTGTTGAAGAGGTGTAAAGCGCCTCTATGAGTCCCTGTGCTGGGTTAAAAAGATGCCCCTCTCCAGCGTACTGCTCAGTGTTTGCTGCATCGGCCAGGGTGGGCTGGAAGTCACACTGTCCATGCTACTAAAATGTGAAGAGTTGCTTTCCAAAATATTCCCCAAAAAACACAAAATATCCTGAATGTAGGAAGCTGATCCATCAGAGTAAACTGATAAGGGTACAAATGAGCACAATCCTTTGGGAATGCAGTGAGCAAGCTCACAAAAATGCATAACACGGAACATATTTGTCCAGCACACACACATACCGTCATCATGACGGCCATGTTTTATGTTTAAAGCAGACCAAAGTTACTCCATTTGTCCATGTAGCTCATGACAACTTCTTTCAGCTGCTGCAATCCAGCTTTCTTCTGCCATACAGAACGTAAAAAGAGCAAGGCTAGCTGTCCACTGGCCTACATTATACATAGTTCTGGGATCAATTTGGCATCGATCCTGGATAGTGATGTTTTCCAGTAGCTGGTCAATGCTTCTCTTCACATTTCTGCTTGGCATGCTGGTCATAAGACTGTTCTGAAAAAGGAGGCATTCTCCTGGGGAGACTCCCTTCACTTTTCAACGCCTCCCTGCTCCCACAATCAATGCTACCTACAGCAGCTGCTCTGCCAGCACTCTCTGTTTTGTTTACTATATCACTTCTATATGCTATACTTTTATACGGGAGCTTGCAATAGGTGACAAAAGTGAGGAACACCTTATGTCAGAGGGGTGCTGTGGAACTGGAGCATCAGGCAGACATCCCGACTGTTAACTTCTTTAATTTGTCAGTAAAATCAAAATGACAGGACACATTTTTAGCCTTCAGCGATGCATGTGGCTTGCAAGAGCAGCTTTTTCAACCGAGGAAGTTTGTCAGCTCTAATTACATTGTAGAGTTACAAAAAAAAAGGAAAGGAAAAAGATGAAAAGAAAAGATGTAGTTACTTTATCAGCTGACTAGGCCAAAGCCAGACTGGAAGCCTATAGACAAACAACAACAAGTGGGCCTTCATTAATGTTTCTAAATAAAAGCAAATAATATAATAATGACACAACAGATATTAGATTCCCCATATCTTTCCAGTTTTCAATCCCACTGCTCTGCTGGGCCGGCTAAGGCTTTCCAGTATTGGTCTTAATGATGAGGAAACAAAAGTTTAATTTATTTTCTGACATACATAATAGCGTAGAAAACCTCTTTCGTTTTATAACAAATGCTTCTATTGAATTCTGTGCTCTTTTTTTATGAATCCCACTTTATCTTTCTTTGCTTTGGAATGAGAAGCTGTGGTCATGTAGGGGGGGACGACACACAAACATGGAGAAACAGACCAGGACCAAGACGGACCTGGCAAGAGGCAGGCTCTTTTTGACTTTTTTTCATTGGGAGGATGTAATTGTTTGGCCCTGGAGGATACAATGGTCATCCATCCCCTCCTATGAGCAGCAGGGATTAAAGGGGGAGAAGGAGGAGAGCAAAGATACTTTTCTACACAGTATCAGTTTATAGGGAAAGACTTACAGCGTGTTTTTTCTCTCCAGACACAGAATGAGGGTTTGTCATTAAGCTGACTGAGATGAAATACATTCATCTTCGTTAGCTCTAATCAGATTGTTGCTATGGATATGTGTGACTGCTGATGTAAAGCCCTTATGGCACCTCTACCTTAGAGAAATGTATATTTAGTGATTGTATTATACCTCTTTTTACTTCTGTCTCTCCCTCCATTTGCTGCTAGGCGCTAACTTCTAGCATGTCTCAGAGATGCGTTGGGTTCTTAGCAGCAATGTGAAGCATTAGATTAGCAGACCGGGTATAATATGTGCACGCGCTTCTTTACAGGGCATGGCAGGAGCGCTTCCAAGTTCACTTCCAGATGGCCTACGGCTGCCTGACCTCTGGCGTCCGTGCTGTACATCCTCTTCATCATCTTTGCACCCCCCCACCCCCCCTGCTGACTACCCAACCAAGGAGAACGGAGAGTTGCAAAGCTCCCCACAATGCTGACCTTAGTGGAGCCCCACTGCTGAGACCCCAGGCTGTTCCCCCACTCTGCGGCCGAACTTCTTACCTCTCCTCTGTCCACCAAAGGAAGAAAAAACATAGCAGGAGCAGTCAAACTTACTAGAGGGGGGTTCTCATTCTATCTCTTCTCTTTCTTTGCTATATGTCTTTTTATTTGACAGATGTTCTTATTTTGCAAGACGGCAGATATTGGAAGTGTCATGTCCGATTGTACAGCCAACAGCCGGCAGGTCTGCGTGATTCCTAATGCAATTTCACAGAGTGAAGGAGAGTAGACATAAATCTTACATTTGTTGCTCTCTTATGCTCTGTGTTAGAATGATATTCCTGTAAGAATCCACACAGAGGCATTAAATGTCATCTAAATGTAACCGAGAAGTGATTTCTCTCTATGGAGGCGGTGTAAGAATCTAAGCATTACAGGTCTAAAATAAATTTAAAAAATATTCCACAGAGTAAAGAAGCGATGGAATTAAACATAAATGAAATGACAGTAGAATCTAGAAGATCACCATTCTTATCAATCAACTGATTTCTCCTCTCAGCTAGCACAGACCGATCCAAATAGAGGAGAAAAAAGCCACAGAGATTCTCACATCTTCCTCAAAAGCCACAAATGAGCCCATTCTGTCTTCTGTGACTATAAAAGCCTATTTATTCAGGCTCTAAAATCAATTAATGCCAACTTTATCCTCTGAATTCCACTATTTATTGCAGATGAATGACTGGGCTAGGGCGCCGTTGCAAAAAACTAATTTGGACTTTCAATCCAAGACAGCAAACTAGCTGAAAACTAGCTACAGGTCTCTCCTTAGAACAAGTCATCTCTGACCACAGAGTCAAATAAAAAGATTACAATCTACTTCTATTACAGGTTTAATAATTTGCTCCACATCAGATCTTAAATTTTGTGATTAAAACTTCATCTAAACAACAACAGATAACATACCTATTACACAATACCAGCTGAGCTATAATTCAGGAACAAGAGATGTAAAATAATAATAATAATAGTCCACAGCAGAAGAAGTTTTGGAAGGTTCCTGATCTGAACAATTCAGGTATGTGACAATGCCACATCAATGATCAAAAAGCAACCAATGTGGGAAGTGACATAAAGTCCTTTCTAAAGAATTAGGACTTCATTCTGCATTGAAGAGATTACTCACAAACTGAACACATTGAACACATATTTGTCAATCTTCCCAGAAAGTCCAGGTCAGGCTCAGATTGGGCAATGTTCAAAGGAAGTGCAAAAAAAAAACTACAGTCTATAGTTCATAACAGTACAATTAAAATAAGATGTCTTTGTTTAGAGGTTTGTAAAGCTTCAGCTGACCAAACCAGGGGAGTTTTGAGGTGATGTCCTTCAGCAAAAATGAGACCAAGGTGGATATATTGAGCCATAACACTTAGAGTCATATTTGCTGAAAAACAAACACAGCATAGCAACACACACATCTCGTAGCATCCGTCACATACGGTGGTGGAGGCATGATGATTTTCACTTGTTTTGCAGCCGCAGGACCTGGACACCTTCCAGTCACTGAGGTGAATATTAATTTCTTTCTGTATCAAATCATCAAAGAGTCAAATGTGAGAAAGACTGTCTGACAGCCGAAGCTTAGCTGTAATTGGGTCATGTGACAACACAATGATCCTAAGCATAGCAGCGAGTCTACAAAAGAAAAGCTGGGAAAAATAAAGGATTTAAACCCAGTTATAGCCCAGACCAAAGCCTAACTGAGAGGCGGTGGCAGGATTTTCAGAGACGTAATAAGTAACAAATGCAAACAAACAAAAATGAACTGAAGCAAAATTGTAAAAAAATAAAAAACACACATTGGCCAAAATGCTGAAAGATGTGAGACCTTCATTACATCAAGAGTTTGCGGTTAATGGTGATTGTTTTTGCATTTTGTTTCTTTTCTTTTGAATAAAGACAAAGTTAACTGATATTTCTGTAGTTTCTCTGAAGCTTTGGTGCGAACCAAATAATTCTTCGAGATGTGCTGAAAGCTATGAATTGAAAGAGGGTGTACTTTCTTTTCCACATGGCTGAATGTGTGCAGCATCCTGGATGCTGTGCTGAGAGTGTGTGGGGTGATGAAAACTGCTTGGTTCAGGCTGGTCAAACTGCAACTACATAATGAAACAGCACTTAAATACAAAAAATGCAGAAATTCTCACAGGAGGACAAACTCTGACGCACAAAATAAACGACTGTTAGAGGCAGAAAGAGGGGAGATAAAGGAAGAAAAGGAAAGAACAGAAAGAGGCAATGAAACAGACTGCAGATGTGCACTGTGTGCAAAAGGGCAAGATGTTAGGTGTTTAATCGACTACAGTATATGCTGTGAAGAGAAACAGAATGAAATATTGAGCTGAGGTGTCCGTCCACAGAGAGTGACACATTTCTGCTCTTGTGTGGGGAGAAAAGACATGAAGACGAATTTGAAATTTCACCAGAGAGATGACCGGAACTCCAGCTCAGGCCAATTAGCTGACAGAAACTCTTTTATTTCCCCCAACAACTCGTCAGCATGAAAGGATCACCCTTTGTCTGTCAGACTCATGCCTTTATCCTCTGTTGCTACTTCCAGCACACAGCTTGTCCAGCAGCCAAACACACACACATATATACAGCCTCTTAATTCTTACATGTGCAAGCTGCATCCCCTTTTCCTTCGCTGTCATCTCTGTTTGTCTGACAGCACACACATGTCTCAGCAGAAGGCACATGCTCATATATGAGCTCGGCCACGCAAACCACAGCATATAAGTCAAAACCTCACATGAACTGCTCTCATTTTATCTCCTCTCTGCTGCTGCCATAACACTGACTGATGTGATTGTTAGTTCTGGAGGAGGGCTCTTTTTAATTGAAGTGGATGTGAGAGCATGTATGTGTGTGTGTGTGTGTGCTCGTGTAGCTATCTGTCCGAAGCTTCGCCTGGCCATGGCTGGTTTTGTTTGGCCTATCAGACAAGCTGTCAAGCGTTCTGCCTCTCACGTTTGGCTTTCTGCCGCTTTGTGTTCACATTACAATAACGGGAATGTGGGACTGTGAAGGTCACGGACGCCTGATGCCGAATCAGTGTCCATGTTTTTTCTCCTAACACCAGAAATCTATGCAACACTAACCGTCGACATGAGATACAGTCGATGATCGCTGGACACAAGAAATAAACACGTTCAAGGGCATTTCTACCAGAATGAGTAGGCTAGCTTAAATTTTGAAGTATTTCAGTGTCGTCATGTTTTATGGATTTGTTTTTCTCCTATGAGCAAACTTCCTTTAACTTTTTTGCCTCTATATGCATACTGCCTCCTGCTTTGTGTGCATTATCACTCTCACATCTCTACCCTCTAAAAGTTCAGCTCCTTGAGAGATGCTGCTCTTTGTGAAGGCTGATCTCCTCAGACGGTTGGGAATCGATCAGCCGGCCGCTCCGATGTCCTGCTTCCTTTGTGTGTCCAATCTGGCTCTCTGCAACTCTTCTCTGTTTATCTTGCTCATGTCGCTAGCTGACTGCATGCTCTTAATTAAAAATGCCGCATGGCTATTAATTGTCAACCAGATTCAATTTGTTCCCCAGGCACGCCGTGAATGGGTCTCTCCTCTCAGAACAAAGGTGTCCGAACAGCCGTGTCAGAGTTGAACAAAAAGACTTCAGCATCACTTTCATCCTATACAACCTGAACGGCTACAACTTGCAAACAGGTTTGAATGAGGCGTTATCCAGATGGATACAAGAGAGCCATTGAGAGAAAACTGTCATGGACATTTCTGCACTTAATTTTCTTTTTTCTTAGCCAGTAACTGAGCTCTTCATCAGAGTTTAGCTGCCACATATTTTCAGATTGTCTTCATTTTTACATGCAGTAGTATTCTTTCCAAGCATCCTTTTTATAATATTGTTAATATTTTTGTTCATTTAAATGGCCGCTCGTTTCACAAATTGCGGCAGAAAATAAACAAATAAACCAGCGGCTGCTGAGATGAATCTGGGAGTAAGCAGCTGCCAAGGCATAATATAATTCATGGCCATGCATCAATGTTAGTGGAGACTGCTCCAGCACCCAGCCAGAACCCACAGAGCTAAGTGCCAACACGTCCATCCCCTTGCAATTCCCTCAGCCACCTCGCATCTCAGTCACTCCAGCCATCACCCCAATCAATGCCTCCTTCCCAAAAACCAAACACTCTGAGCCCCGGTTAGTGCCAAGGGGCCCAGGCTGGAGCTATTGTGTCATTACCCAAACCCCTCCACATTACAAAGATAAAGCAGCCCCCTCTGCTTCTTAAGTCACACACACACACACATATATAACCCAAAGCAAGTACTGCTCATATACACTCACACAGAGACCTATATGCTATTGTGTAGCAAGGCTTGTTCAAACACAGTGTTGTGGAATTTTTAATGAGAGTTAGACGAAGGTGCTGTAGCATACAGAGAGAGGAGATTTTGTCCCTAGTGAGCCTCTGTGCTTGCCTTTTCAGCAATCCCAATATTTTGCTGCTGTGAACTCACTGAGCAGTTGAGGAATTACTTATACAAAAGATAAGGTTTCCTCTGTTGTCAGCAAAAACGCCTCTTGTCCATAACAGGAGAAAACCAATGCAGTGTGAAATCAAAGGTCACCCAGAGACAAATAGTACTAACAGGCAAGAGCAGGGGTGACAAACGCTCCCTCTATGCGCTCTCCAAATTAATTAAGAGGAGAGATTTAACATTGCAACTCCCACACAAATCAGCACAAGCATTCTTGTTGTTGTTAAAGCAAGACGTTTCAGAGAACAAACACATTTTCCTTTTTCTCTCTAGTAATCAAAGCATGTTTGCCCATGTCTCTTAAATGACTGTCTTATGTGGCAGCTTTGAGAAGTCAATGATCTCAGTCTAGGCACAGAGATACCTCTGTTGAGCTAGCTTCAGCTGCCCAGGTCCTGCTAGCCTTCTGCCCAGGAACTTTGGGGCACTGCATTAAATGCCTCACCTCAGGCAGCCTGCTAATCCGAAGCATTCACAGGTGTCTCTGTCTGGCCGTGACCACAAGATAAGCACAAGCCTGAAGGAGACAGCAGCGAGCAACAGACACAAAGTCCATGTATAAGTGTGTCTTTGCATTCAGGCTGCAGTCACCCGGCTGAAGAGATGGCATGAAAACAGCAGGTCTGAGACCAAGTCTGGATAATGACACCTCATCTGGGAACAGCTAGCAACAAACATCTGCATCCTCATATCTCTGCAATGGGCTGCATAGTGGAAACGAATCGCTGATCACTTACTGGATTACTCCACAGTAAGCTGCTGCCTGATGCTCGGTCACAGATCAGTGTAATGGAAATGTTTATACAGAGCGAGCTGGGACAAGAAAGTTGTCTCAGTGTCTTAGATAAGCATGAGAAGTCAGCATGCTGGCCTCAGGCATGGGTCAAATGTGCTCACCTAACACTGATCGAAGCCACAATGTTCAGTCAAGTAGTTGTGGCCAAAGTTTTTAACAAGCTCGAGATTAATTAGTCCAAAAATCTTAATGGTTAGAAGTTCCATTCAACCAGTATCAAGGTAGAAATAGTGTGCTTAGGAAACTCCTTAAATACAGTCAAGGGTCTGAGCCATGAAAAAGAATTTAATTTCAATAAATGTTAAATGCTTTCAGTTTGGGCCAATTAATTTTACAAGAAGTAGTTGACTCCCGATAGAAAGCCTGTGAGAAATAAAAGTTTGGCTAATTAGATTTACTATCAAGGGCAGTCACTCTGCACTACATAATAACCTACAAATATACAGCATTTACAAACGCTTCATTTATCCAACATTAACAATGAGGGCTCTACGTCCTTGATGTTGGTGAAATATGAAAAAGCAAGCTCACTAAGTCAGATAGGACCAATCGCATGTAAGGGCATGCTCCGATGTATCTTTTGGCTTTTTAATGGTCATTTATTGTTCATCAAGTGTGTGTTTGAATGCTTACAGGTTTCTAGGTGTGTGGTTTATGGGTTCTCTCCCCCCAGCGGGGGGCAGCAGTACCCTGGCCTCACTACCTCCATCCACTCATCCATCCCACGTCTTGTCTAATTAAACATCGTTAACATTCATCCCAAGGTCTTATGCAGATGAGCACAGAGGGAATGTGGTGCACTGCGCATTAAGAAAACAACTTGGGGGGTGGCAGAGAGGTGAGCGCAGGGATGAGATGGGGTTGTAACCAAATTGAGACTTGCCTGGATATCACCGATTTGACCTCATTCATCAATTAATTACCACCATTAGTAGGAGGTGATGTGGAACCAAAGCTGAAATCACTCCACCGTGGCATTCCCACCACCAATTTGTTGACTGTGTGTGTTTTGTGTGTGTTGGGTGTGGGGTGTGTGTATGAAAGACAGGCAGCCATTAAGCACTGATCCACGTGTGTTTATGAATGTTTCTAAAGGACCAGAAAGGCAGAGATGTAGACAAAGTGACAGGCATCAAGCCAAGCTGTGCCATCGGTGTCTCCTTAACAGAGCTGTGATCACAGCTCAGTCCCTGTCATGTGGCTGTCACTCTATCACAAAGTGTCATAAACACATCACACCACAGTGCACCCATGCTAACACCTACCATGGCCTCATCTTAAAACAAGACTCCCTTTGTTTCTTCTTTCAGCTGCCTGCAGGGAAACTTGAGCTTGAAAACAATCTGTAACTGTAACTACCTTTTTTCAAATACTCGGTGAGTTTGATTTTAACATTTCGGATATCAGTTCGTTGCCTTTATGTCCAAGCAAAACAGAAACCAATGAGAAACCCATTCTCAGTGGAACCTGTAAGATTAGTCATCAAAGCAACTGAAAGTTGTTTTCTGATAAATTGCTCTCAAATGTTTAAAATCAACACATACTCAAGTAATTTAAATGAAACATTAAAAATAATGTGGTATTAGTGTTTTATGTACTGTGCAGAAATCTCAACGCAAGTACAGAATGTTTTAGCAGGTGTGTTTATCTGAAACAGAGACAAGGTTTTTGCACTAATGAATGGCAGCTTACCATGCAATATTTAATCTAGCAGACTAAAATGGGGTTTAAAAAGCTGTGGTAGTTGATATGGCCCAAGGGAGCCCCTCCAGAGGCATTGGCGCAGGTGTAGCAGGAAGGTTGTGAGCACTCAGTCTCTATTTTTTTTTTTTTAGGGCAAGCTGACGGTTGGCCATGCATGGCAGCACGCCACAGCACTTCCTAAGATCCTGTTTGTTACTGTCTCTGGAACAAAAGCCCGAGGGAGGAGCTTGCTTTAACTCACTCACCTTCACCGTTGGCCACAGATACATCTCTGTGCACAGCATGCATCCTACATGCACTCAAGTGCACATGCACTAAGAAAATAGCATATGCAAAAAAGTATACTGAAACAGGAACACTTGTCACACAAGCTGTGTATGCACACAGCACAGGGTCAGCACGCCACATGTGGGCCTTTGCAAAAATAAACAGTCTTCCTCAGAGGACTAGTGTCAAACAGGCATGCATGAAAAAGCACAAAAAGTACTTTGCCCTGTATAAAAATCTGATGCAGACAGTCAAAGTCGGTTCAAACCTTCCTCCTATCGATGGTCCCTTGAATCACCTTCAAGGATCAAGGACTTTCATTTGGTGCTCAGCATGTCTTTTCCATTAACATGCTATGCTACTTGAGTTCCCATCAGCATAACTGAGGGATAAGCAAATGATGGTGCTCAACATTGCCGTATAAAAGCAAAAGTAGGGGGCGCTGTGTAGACAGCCAAGTAGTGGTAGTGAGCGTGAGCAGGCGGGCTCAGGAAACGATGATGAAGTGCAGCATTAGTGCGGTGATTAACTCCTTTCCTCGCTCTTCCTCCTCTCGTTCAGTCCCATTTCCTCCCACTGTGGGATGGGGGGGAGCCTCTGATCAGCGTGTGTGAGATTCCCTTGACACACCGTCCATCTGTGAGTATGAGCTGGCAAGCCAGCAGGCCTTCTTCACCAACATGCTGTTGAGATCCCATCTCAGTACCTCTCCATTACAAACCTTTCCTCCAAGGCTCTCCAAACTGCACTGAAACTTTGATGAGATACCATTCCATTTAGCATGACATGGTGTTCACATGCTACAAAGGATACGTGCATAAAAACAAAATTTTTAAATGTTTGTGCTCAATTCTGATCAAATAAATCTGACAGGACTGACAAAAACATGGCTGTCTCTCCATACTAGCTCTTTGCATGTTTTGGTTCACAGTGTCCAACATGTAAAATGCCGCAATGGGTATCGAATCATTTACACAATTGTGTACTTTTGAAGACAGAACATTGAGCCTCCCCGAAGAAAAGTGCTGACTCTTTAAAGTGATATGTCAACAAACTGGAGTGCGTGTAATTGTATTACATGTTTTTGTACCATGAAAGATTTACAGTTAAGGTGTAAATGAAGGAGATGATGTTCCTCCTCCTCCTTTTTGGAGACAGATCTTTGAAGTTTAAAAGAATTTAAAATCAGAAGAAGTAGAAGAGCTAATTTCGCCAGAAGGATAGACAGACCTGAATGTGATTTTTTTTTTTAAGTTTTGAAGTTTAAATTTACTGTATACTTTAGTAGAAATTCTAAAAGTTTGGTTTGTGCTTTATATTGATACTTTATTTTGTATCAGATGTATTAGTTGTTTGACTCACTTGCCAGTGACAGCAAGAAGTAGCTAGAATTTAAAGTTATCCCACATTAAGGTCTGAATGGAAGGTTTAAAACCAAAATGCTTTGTTGCAGAATTTTATCAGCACCCGGACAGATCTTAAAGCTCTGCCTTGAGTGGATTATAACTCTAGCATCTAATTTTTCGTTCTATTTTGATGGCGATGATTCTGCACCAAACTTTACTTTATTGGTTCTTCCTTTGAATGTGCTCCACCTGCTTAGTAAACTGAAATAAAGCACTAAAAATGCTTTAAAAACTCCAAAACAATTTTTATGAGTTTCAGTTTGATAAGAGGCTCAGATTTAATTAAGTGCTACATGATCTTGCTTATTTAGCCTGTGCTTGAACCTTAGCTTTTATTGGAATTGATTTCACAGGAAATATGCAAACACATTTATCCATATATCCAAAATGTACAGGAGTGTCATGCCAACATAAAAAAACATCTGTCTGTGACATTTTAAGAGCCTTCAGCATGCTATGGTTTATAAATATTTGAGGAAATGATTCACTTTTTGCAGAATATAACTACTTTGTAATACTGAAAAAGCAGCAGGTTTATTTTTTTTGAGTGCGTAAAATGAAACTGTTACCATTTTTGCTGTAGACTAATGCATTATGCATCATGCACTGTTTCCAACAATGTTTCAGACTTTAAATAACCCTCCAAGAAACAAAATACTAACATAGACCTCAACTATTAAATGTGGAGAACAAATAGCAACTTAATATAATAATAATAATAATAACAATAATAATAATAATAATAATAGGGCTGCAAGGTGGCGAGGTGGTTAGCACTGCAGCCTCACAGCAAGCAGGTTGCCGGTTTAATCCCCGGCTCGGGCGGTGGTCTATCTGTGTGGAGTTTGCATGTTCTCCCCGTGTTAGCGTGGGTTCTCACCAGGTTCTCCGGCTTCCTCCCACAGTC
>JBAMHX010000015.1:5437269-5452159 GCA_037177515.1 Pseudomugil tenellus
AATAATAATAATAATAATAATAATAATAATAATAATAATAATAATAATAATAATAATAATAATAATAATAATAAACCCTTTGGAACCCGATAACGATAAAATGAAGCGAATCAGACTCATGTTTTTAAACATTTTCAGCTGACTCCCCTAAATAAAAATAAATATATAATATAGACCCAGTGGTGGCCATTTCAGCCATACTAGTAGGTCCAACCCTTATTTTCTTTCAAAAAATAACTCCCTGAATTACTAGAAGTTAATGCAGTTTGTGGTGGATTCATTGACCTCACCTACTTCAGACAATCTCGTATGGATTTCAGTCTATTCAACAGGTAATGGGAGTGCTGTTGAACACCAGTCAAAATATTCTGGCATGGCTGTCCAGAAAGCACTCAGAGGCTCCTTAGATATCCCTCTTTCATCCAGACTGAAAATAATGCCCCATGAACTGCACACAGTGTCTGCATTTTTATAATAATTCAATAACATTTTGGCACCATTCCCTGCTGGAATAATCTTCCTACTTGTGATTCCAACAGACATTAAAACTGTGTTATTTGAAGACTGCTACTTCTGTTCTCTGCAAAAGGGATAAAACCCATGAAAGAGAGGCGCTTGCACATACTGGCAATCAATGTTAATCACAACAGCATTTACATTGTTTGTGAGATTTTGTAGACTTTGACTTGTTATAACCATCATTAAGTGCCTTTCAGTAAAGGTGTTTTTTTATGGTGGGTTGTGCATCTCCTCTTGTCTCTATTTCTCCCCCGTGCCCGTATAAATTTTCAACAATTACATGCCAAAGACTTTTTTTCTTTTTTTTTTGCCCAAGAGTAGGAATTACAGCTGTCTCCTCTTCTCTCTCTTATCCTGGCATCACTCATCTATTATTCAGTTTTTAATTTGGCTATTTGAGGTTTGTTCCCTCGTTTGGCGACAAGTAAGCCTCTGCTAAACAGGCACCTTATCCATTACACTAAATCTAGCACACTGCAGACAGCATTCTGGAATTGACCATTAGTGGGGTTATTGATATAACCACCATTCCCTCTCGTCATTATCCCTCTAATTTATCCGTAATTGTATAGCAGCTTTTTGGAGTTATTCTCACCTTGGATGCGAAGGAAAAGTATCCTCACTTTCTCAAACATGTTCTTGTTTGGGTCATTCACACACACACACATGCACAAACTCTTTCCATCATATTATAGAAGGAAAGTATTCAGTCCAGGCTAACCCAGGTCTTCATTGTGGTACTTTTATTCAGCAGCTTTTGTGTTTGTGACAAAAGTTTCCAAATTGCAGTCAGCTTTTAGCCAGTGCAGCATTGCACTTCTGGTCATCGTTGAGAGATAAGGCTCTCTGACTGATCTTCAGACTCCTATAATCATATGCAATTGTGGTAAAGTGAAAAGAAAGACATGGCTCTTTACCAGGATCTATGGCTCATTGTATCTTATGTGTCACATGAGCCAACGATCAATAGCACTCAATAGTCTATTAATAGGCAAGTCTTGGCTCTGTTCAGACTGTAGCACCAGTCTGTCCACTACACCAGGCCATGAAAAGGAGAGGGTGCAATAGCAGCGAAAGCCTCTTAATCATCTCGGTTTTCCATTGACTTACCGCTCTTGGCCCTCTCACGAAGGCCCATCTTGAAGGAAATAGTTAACTACTCCCTCCTTACGGGATGACTGTCTATTGAGGACTTTGGAGGAGAGGTCAGTGAGGTTTTCCTTCATCTGCACTGCAACATAATTCTAGTTTAGATTGATATGTTTGGGTCACAGCTCAAAGTACGAGTTGAACACTACATTAGCGCCACAGCTCAATCATTACAATCAAAATTTTGTTATTTGTTGTAATACTCACTCCTACTCTCTTTCAACTCTGATGATAATAAGTTGTCCTTTAACAAGAGTGATTACTGATAGGCACTTGGACAAATACAAGAACATCTTCACACTAAGTATAAGTGATCCGCCTAATAGACCGTAGTAGTTATCTGACAGAGACACCAAAATCAGACTCCAGTCGCTCGCTCATGCAGGCAATCAAAGGACACCTGAGTAATATAAAACAAATATTGATATTGATCTCCAGTCTTTAATTTCCTCCCACCTCTGATAATGTCGAAAACCAAATAGACCTTCAGGCCTTTCACTGTTTACAATCTTGCACAGATTGCTGCGTCAATTCATGGTCGAAGAAGATTTATTGATTAATTTCCCTCGCATTGCTTAAGCGTGTTATTTATTTATTTTTCATTAAATATATCATTTTGGTTCAATCAGTTTTAATATTTCTAAAGGTTTTATTTGATGGAAAATAAATGCATTGCATGGTTTGCCTCTGTTGTTTTTAGATCTATATATTCTAGTTGATGGGAAGAACATGAGCAGAGAATAATGGAATGCAAAAAATTATCCCTATATTCTGTTTCCTCATCATTTTGCCTTCTGGTTCTTTCACCTCTGTGGGGAAGGAACCAGTACAGGAGGTAGCTAAAAAGGGGAGGTGGTCAGTGTCACATGATCTCCCCTTGGTAGTTGAGCACCGCCCCCCTTTTGGGAGATGGGGGCTGTCACATTCATCTTTGTCACGGCACTGCATGCCACACATTCATCAGGCCTGCCAGCAATGGCATCCCTTTCCTCACTGTGCCCAGAGAGTGGGCACGTCTGGGCCTGACTGCATCTCAGATACACACAGAGAGCAACACACAGACACTCTGATGGATTCATTTATTAGGCCTTTCATTACCCAGGGGGCCAATGGTGAATCGCAATGCACTGAATGCCACAGCATTGCACAGCTATGCTGCTGCCCTCTAGGCCCTCTACTATCACGGACAAGCTTTCAGAGGGCAGAATAATCTTCTGCACAGTGCTTCATTGGAAACTAGAAGCCATTTGGATCACAGACTTAAATAAGTAATTCAGCATTTTAAGCGCATCCATAAAAGTTGATGTGTTCATTGTTCTATATGTCTGCAAAGCAACGAATCTTACCTTGCAAGAACACGATTCCACTCACATTCCTACAAACTATTTTAGGCAAGTGAACACCTTTTGTTTTACTATATTGCCCAGTCTGCACAATTCCCATGACTTCATGAACCTTGTTTTAAAAAGCCAGCTTCCAATCAGTTCTTTTGTATGTGACAGGCTGCAGATTCCAAAGCAATTGGGGAGAAACCAACCACCAAGTAGATGTGTGAGGATAGAGTTCAATACTGCCTGCAAAACTTAGTATTATTGATTGCCCTGGATGGTAAATTCAATATAGACTAAAGAAGTTAGAATTGTGGATCTACAAGCCAAGCAATTCAATAGTGTTCATCTCATGCAATGGTGAGGATCTGGGCACTGTCTGATTCAATCCCAAAAGCTGCAGAGAAGGCTAGCAGGGATGGGAGAGCCAACAAATGCAATACACTGCAGCTTCACAGGCGATCTAAGGAGTCAACAAATTTAATAGAGCCACTTTATCCCCTCATATGTTCTTGCAACTAGATTTAGAGCGCGGAGGTTCCCCCTGTGAAGCTCCGAGGAGCTGGAGAGTTTATCCTAAATAAACTGTCGTCTTTATTGCATCTTTCACCAAGTCCAAGCCAAGCCCTGGTTTAATTACTACAAATCCGCCACGTGTTATGCAATGAAGGGGGCTTACAAACAAACTGCTCAAAGCAACTACTGTCAATACCAAATGCAGACAGCACAAATCTCTGTCTTCCAGTAAAATATTACACAAAATTTCCTGTATGTGATTCCACTTGGAGGGAGGTGGGGGGGAGACACAGATGGGAACGACCGTCGCAGTGAACCACTGTTAAAATTTAAAATCACCTAATCCTGTGAGACCATGTACGACTCAGACACAGACACAATAGCAGCAAGACTCATCTCACCCTGGACATTTACAATCAATGGCAAATTAAGTGTGGCATAAATTAGCTACAGATAACATAAAGTGGCGCACTGGGGAATGGAGTAAGGATATGATGAACACCACTCAGGAGGATATGATACATTTCTTTTCAATTAAGAGTTTGAACAATGTCAAAGCCTAGCTTTAAATTTGGCCATAATAAAAGAACTCATTTGAATATTGGTTCCCTTCTCTGAATTTATGAGTGTGAGGAATCACTTGTTAAAAACGAGGAAAAGACAGAGAAGGAATAAAGCATCTCTAATTGCTAACATGTTTGTTTCCTTATATGTGACCTTCGGCACAAATTGTGTTGTTAAAGGAAAAAACAATGAAAATGTATTACAGTGGGATATTACTCTTGGAGGTGAAGCTGTGCTATGAATGCTGAAATATGAATGTGAGGAACCCTGAATAACACAGGCAGTGGTTGTAATCCCAGCACTATACTGCACTGTCAAGCAGCTAATAAAAATAGTCTGGTGGCAGATCAAGTCGGTGATTCAAATGCATTCAATGCCTTTCTTAACTGAACTGCAAAAATCCCATTCTGGCTCATTTTCAGACTCTTTTTTTTTCTTCTTCCTCTTTTTGCTCTTCCTTCCTGCTTTCTTATTGTTCTTGATGTGTCTCTCTCAGTCCATCTCCCCTCTCACAGTATCATTGCTAAATCTATTTGGAGCTGCCGCTGGGAGCAATTGACCAGAAATGGGTTTGTGCACATCTTGAAAACTGTGTCTGTCATAAAAACACAAAGGTTCAGCACAAAGAACTGGTTAAATATCCTTGTGTCTGGCCACTGTTGCCCTGCAGGTGTCCTCAGCTTGGGAAACTGTTGACTTGGAACGACATCAGAGGAGCACACCCACTGCACTGTAGCTCTGCTTTAGCTATGCCTATACCGCAAAAATCAATTCCCTGTCTGTCCGGGACTGGAATTTCTGCTACACATTCTATTACACAACCTGACCATATGGAGAGCAAGCTAGGATGACCAACGTGTACAAATGTACTACCATCATAGCAACAATACCTCAGAATCAACCATGGTACAGCTGCGCCTAGAGAGACATCACACTCTCTCCTCCTGACGAATCAAGCTATGGGGATGGCACCATGTGACAGAACTGCTTCCATTTGTTGGAATGAGATAATATGACTTCAAGTTAAAGCCTTCTGAACCTCAAAGAGCACGTTCATCTCCATGACTTTGAATTCATTACCCATCAAAGATAAGTCTCCTTTTCACAAGCAGAGCTCTATTTGTCAGTGTCACCACACAAAGGAGAGGGGAAACTTGTTCATGCCAAACATGCCTCCAGTTTCAACTTTTAGTTGCCCCTTTGAGCACTGTTTTTTAATTAAAAGAGGACCTCTTTCTTCTTCCCCCCTTTCTCTTTCTTTTTTTCAACAGGAATGTCTCTTTGATACCACTTTCCCCAGCTTGAAATAGTCATGATAACATATCTTTCAATTACAGTTTTATTGTGACTACCATCTGGTTGCCATTCAACCCTTTTCTCCACCCCAAGCCACTGCGTACCTGCAAAGAGGAAAAGTGACGGGTCTGCATAGAAACAGCTCTGATTTTCACCCATCACACACTGGCAGGAGTTTGGGGACCAATGGCTTTTATCTCTCAGCTGAAGAAACACGCGTCGCCTGGAGAGAAACTGTAGGGTGGCAGCAGATGGGGGAGGGGACAGATGAGTGGAACGCAATGTGAGGGGACGGCGCTGACCCAACTCCCTTCATCCCATACCTCCGCTGTCTCCCTCTTCACATTGACAGGCGGGTAGATTGAGGGCTAAGATTAGAAGCCACTTTCTCACAGAAGGCCAGGGAGATACAGTATTGAGAATGAATGGCCACATCATGTTGTCAATGTTGTAACCTTGGCAACAGACAGAGTACTATTTTAGTTCCCCCCCTGCCCGACCTCAATTGGCCACCAGGTTGGCAAGACAAGCTGAATCTTCTTTCCTTGTGGACTGTATTGTTCACACATGTATGTGAAGAAATGTGTACATGCTGTACTTCCATTATCATTACTTGAGTATTTTTAGATTTCAGGCAACTTTTCAAGTATGCAAAAAAATGTGAAAGGACATATTACTTAAGTCTGTTTTTGTCACAAAAAGTTATATTCAAAGTCAGAAATTGTGCAGTAGTGCTTGAGAATGAGAGCAAGTTTTCTGTGTTTTAGTAGACATCATCAGGTTTTCACAGATCCCCAAAAAAGCCAGAGAAATAAGTTATTTAATACAACATAACAAAAAGGTTACTCTCAATGTGAATCCCTCTCTATGTCTTTGCTGTATAGTTCAAAATTATAGCTCACTGTCTTGGCCCAAATGCAGCAAACGAGGCCCATATCATAATATAAACACCACCAGGCTTCACTGATGAAATAAGATACTGAAATAAGGTAATACTTTCCTTTTTACAACCACAGTTTTACTTTTTTACATTAAAAATGGGCCTTTTTATCATATACTTTATACTTTTTAATTTAAGTAGCTTCAGTAGCCTTTTAGCTCATACATGATGCAGCTCATGCAAACTTTAATTTAGCACCAATGATGTTTTGGAGAGCAGTGTTTTTTTTCCTCACCAACACTATCAAATGGTGGCCTCATGAATGCTGACATTAACTGATGAGACCGCCAGTAAAGTCCTTACTTATTTGAAACTTCTGCTGGTCTTCTTTGTGAGCCTGCAGAGTATTGCTCACCATGTTATTGAATAGATCTGTCAGCTTGTGGAGTTTAAATGCTTCACATTTGGTTGAATAACCTTTTCAACTTCTGACATCATTACTTCTTTTTGGGGGGATCTAAGAAAATTCTTTGTCAAATACAACAATTCTCTTCTACAAACACGTGGATAACAACACACGATGATGGGTCCCTGTGTACATGTGCAATTCATTAGGCTAATGACAGCAAACAAACAAATCATTATAAAAGTCACTGTTTTTTTATGACGACCATCAATCAAACTCTCAGCTAATCTAAATGAGCATTTTAGTTGTTTTATTTTTTACTTTTAATATGTATGAAATGCTTGATTTTACCCTCTTTATTAGTTTCTGCTCAATAAATCAGAACAATTAGTTGTGATTGGCAATCCATCGATGCCATGCTGTACACTGAGGCCATTTGGCTCAAATCAGCTAAATGCTCCTTTTGTTGTGCGGAAATATTCTGAAACTCTCAGAATCCCCACATTAAACTTAGCAGCTTTCATATCATTATGAGTTATTGACCCACCTCCCAGTACACAACAGACCTAAAACAACCTACGCATGGCAGGCTGAGCAAGTTTTCACCATCAAGGGCAAACTGGCAGTCATTTGTCTGAAATCATCTGTTTGTGCTGTATGGAATAATTTGTAATTTGCTTTTTTCCCTGTGAATATTTTGCAAGCAGAGTGAAGTCAAAGCGCTGTATTAAAATCTAATCTTCAACCACCAACCTGGTTTCTACTGATCAGCCACAGGCTATTCATCACTGCCATTACCTCACCACACATTTTTATCCCTTCCTCCTCTAACACGGCTGGCCAGCTTTCCCTCCTTTCTTTCTCCATCTGACTGACCTCACCTCTCTCCCTGCATCCTCAGTCCCTCTTTTGATTTACAGCCGCCTGTTCGTCCCACTCCTCATTCCTTTCCTTCTCTTTAGTTCACTCATTATTTCCTGATGTACCGAGTTCCTTTGTTGTCCATCTCCATTTGATAATATATTCATTCCACTTTGTTTCTGCTTCCATTAACTCCATTATAATAAATTCTTAAAATATGGGCTTACCAATTGTTTCTGGCACATAAACGCAACCAAATATGTGTATTTATGGGTTATACAAATAATGCAAAGCATGCTTGGTTATGAGTTTAGGCCACTTGGCTGAAACTTTGTAGCCGATTGCAAATGTCACTCAGTGAATTTTACTTATAATTATGAGTTTGAGTATAAAGTTTGTATTAATTATACTGCATGGTGTCTTTTTAGGCAGCTGGATGTGGTGTTGCTGAGTTGAATTCATCTGGCACAGGAGTTTTTCATTTTCTCTTCCTGACTTATAGAAGACCCCAAAACAAACTTCAAAATGGTTATATAATTGAATCAACACTCTTCTCAAACAGTTTCAACAACAGCATAACCTTTGTAGGGGTAAGACTTATTGAAGGTGCATGATTTTGTTACAGTGGGAACTTTTTTTAGAGTGGAATGATCTTCTGGACCCATCATTAATCACTGTATACTTTCAAACCACATTTTAGCTTCAATCAAAAACAATACACAATGCTTTTAAATACAGTCTTGCTCTTAAGGTTTAACTTGTAGTGGCACACAGAGCCAGTTTTGTCACTGTAGGATTATCTCTTTCTTTTGCTCTCATGTATTTTGTTCATCTAATTTTGCCAAGTCGCAGAGAGCACCGTCAGCAGGGGGTCCCACTTTTCACTTTTTGAAAAATTAAAAATAGCACCACTTCAGGGCAATTTAGCCGCAAGTGTTTTCCCTCTATTTCTTGTCGGCAACTGGAGATGCTCAGAACAGGCTGACTGCTAAATCTGGAGGATTAGGGAGACGGCTCTTTGATCTGGGTTGGGTGAGCTCTGAGATCTCTTTCACTCCCTTCCTCTCATTCCCCCGTATGCCTCCTTGTTCCCCTTGTCCTACTCTCTGTTTCTATCAATCCTACTCACCCTCCTTTCATTTTTCTTCCTCTCACAAGACACTAGTTTTTTGGCCATGCACACTGGCACCCCAGGGCTCCCAGACAGGAGGTGGCAGTGTTACACACTCCAGACAAATGGGTGTGCGCAGGATGGCATCCCAGGAGGGTAACCACTGGTGAGAAGCAAGCAGGGGATGAGGACAGCATATGAACTACACGCTTCTTGTACAGGTGACACGGGGAATAAGTAATCCCTGGCCATTTCTGGTCTGACTCAGCAGTCATTTCTCTGTCTCCCCCACAGGAGATAAGTCTAATGGAATTGCAGCGTTAGAACTGCTGCATAGCCACGGTTGGAAAGAACTTACAATACACCTTTTTCTGTTATGACACAGATTTGTTTGCTTTTTCTGCCTATCAAGAGGCCTGTGTTGTTACCAGCTGCCCTTCTTTATATACAGGTATGGGAGGGGTTCTGAGCCTCGCAGAGGTGGATGCTGGGATGAGGTAGTTGCAGCAACTCCTTTATCAAACCTCCTTTTGATTTGTCTAGTCTATGAGGATTGGGGATTACTATCCCATCGCTATGTAATCGCAGAGAGCTGAGGAATCAGGAGCAGTTACACAGACAGCAGCACATCTGTGTGCCAATAAAATATTCAGGAATAAGACAGCTCTCCAGAGGGGAGCAAGCTACAACTCCTCCACACTTCCTCCTCCAACGTTAATGATTTATCAATAACTCTTCCCTCCTGCACACTGCCAGGGATGTTGGGTACCCCTCATTAAAAACACCTGGCCAAAATGGGGAAGAATTCAGGATCAAAGAGAGATCTATACAACATAGAAGAGTGGGTGCAGGTGGGCAGGTCTTGCCTGAGCAGCTTTACCTCTGGAGATAAAGAAGTTTAGCAGCACCCCCCACCTCAGCAACTAACCACCCACTATCCCATCCCAACTGCAAACACAGCCTTAAGTAATGTAGGAGTCGCAGTCAGTGTACACTGCATACTTTCGTTAACTTCCACCTGTGCAGAACACTTCAAATGTACTTTGGGGCTTTGAGTCAGAGATGTCCGAAGAGATGGTAAGCCTTGATGACGTATAGAAGAGCTTTTACATTCCAGCTTTAAATAACTCAACTATTATATGAAAACTGTACCGTCAAAAGGTGTTGTTCAGATAAGCCATTTTGGCACCTTTCGACATATAATATAAAGGTTTTATTTCCAGAAAATGTATAATTATTTGCTCAACTGGACCATGGCGCAGCAATTACACTGATATGCCAGATAATTGTCTCAGGAATTTCCAAATTTCCAAGGCAAAGATAGGGTGGCAACAATACGCCCTTCAAAAATTAAAGAAAGCCATTGTGAAAAGGGAATAGGTTAAGGCTTTGTGGTAGAATGGTGTCCGAGCGAGTTGATGGGAAAGAGAAGATAGGTGCCTCGCTGTGAGTGTGAATGTTGAAGCTATAAAAGCAGTGGGTCGATTCATAGGGAGAATAAAGGGAGGGGCATGCACAAAAAGTTCATAACCATAGAGGAAGCCTATTAACCTTGGTTGGTACTTTAAATGTCATTATTTTTAGCTGACACAACAAAAAGGCCTACGATAGCTGTTCTCTTAGCGATGCGCCATGTAAATCACTTTCTCAAAAAGGAAATTACTTCCCGGGGCCTAGTGTTATTAATCTAAATTCTCTGGTTAGTCAAATTGTTGCACTTAATAAATATGGAGCAGCTCGTGATGCTTATCCGCTGTGACATCCCATTCTCGCCAAAACATTTTTTTTCCTCATTTTCTCTTTATTCATGTCTTGATGGCGTTCTTGAAAGAGACAGCTCTACTAAACAGCGCTAACACTGTGATAGGATGGGTGGGGGAGGGGACAGGGCTGGGGGGACACTGTCTCTCGCTCATCTTTTCATTGTGGTTTTTTTTCATTTTGCGTATATGATGCCTGTCTTCGCCGTCTTCTCTTCCTCGCATGTCTTCATCTATTCTCTGTCTCTGTCTAGCTTGGTGCCACACACACACACACAAACTCTTACACACAGAGACATCTCCTCTACCCTCTAGCTGGCAGCCGCAGATCTGGTTGCCAATATAGAGCAGACCAGATAACTCACTACGCTGTCATATTAGAATAAGCAGCCTTGACAGAGAGATCATTTGCATGCACCCCATCACCAAATACCAAACTGTCTCCTGTTTTCCACAGGGGCCATACCATCAGAGTGGAGACAGTGAGACCCAGAGAGACATAATACTGCTGGGTGAAAGGGGGAGGAAGGCGATGAAGGGAAAAAGAAAAAGGGCAAAACACACAGAAAAGCACATCTACAAACATGAGAGAAAACCCTCGCTTTCCAACAAAAGACCCTGCTGTGATTATGTGTGTGATCATATTGTAAAACATAAACAGCTTCTACAAAGTAGTGTGTGAGAATGTGATACTGCACAGTAAGACTGTTGCTCCTTCATCGTGATTCACTGGCTGTGGGAGTGGCGCAATTGTGGCTGGGGGTCCTTAGGGCTCACTTGATTGTGTGTATCTGTGTGAGTGTGCGTGAGCATTTGTGTCCTGATTATGCAGGTATAATTGTGGGAAGGTGGGGAAAGCAAAGCCTCAAGGTCAGGGTGGTGTGGCTCATCAGCTCTAGCCTCTATCACTTTAATTAACTCCTCCGAGGGGCTTAGGAAAAGGCCCTTGTTAAAAATTCACCACAATGGAGCTGACAACCATTGTACGGGAGGGAAGGGCAACAAGCAGGTTGCTAAAAATAACTCTTCTAAGCACAGCACGACTAGTAAGATGTTCCATTATGTAATTTTGCTGGCTTGGAATCTGGACCAAGTCAAGTCCAACTTCTGTGCTATGCAGGCTACTAGCATAAAAAAGGCTGCTGCTCTATAAAACCGAGGTTAATTCTGTCCATGTAAAACAAATAAAGGGCAGCACAGTGCAACACTGATTAGATTATTTGGAGATTCAGTAGGAAACGTACCTACAACATAGTAAGTCTGTAACATAAAGCATAATACGTCCTCAGTACAGCACTCCTCACAGGAACACATCCCTGTGGAGAGGATGTGTGGCTGTTTGGAAAAGGAACAAAGTTGCAATCGGGTCTGACGTGAATGCTGTTACATGTTGTTACATGTTGTTATCATTTGCTTATGTTTTCTTAGAGATGCTGAATCTACTCTTCTCTGATAAAACCACACATCTTTGGAAAAATAACATTCGTAGAAAATAAACCTCTTCCACTTACATTACATAGGCTATAATGTCTATAAGCAAATGTTTGTCAACAAGCTGTGAACTGATCTCTGCTCTTTCAGACTCTATGTAACGACATCATATCTGGAGGCTACTTGGTTTAGATCTTTAGATACAAAGGAAATTAGAGCTGAAAAAGAACTTCCTGCTGATACACATTTGGCCAAAACAACAAAGCCATTAAAAGTCACAAACACAGATAAACTAATACTATAAATTACTTCCATCAATATTGGCAGCATTATCCAATGAAGCACAATAATGGTCATGATCATGATCGAAAATAGGACAATCTAACGGACAGCACACATATCAGGATACAATCACAACTGTTGTTTTATGAGGCCATCATGGGGCACTTTCCAAAACAAGATGTGATGCAGAAGGTGGCAGAGGACAGATCTGTATCACGTTGTTTGTGGATCAATTTGAGAACTTTAATTAGCCAGAGGGTCAGGGCAGCCAGCAGGCCCAGGTAAAGCTCATCAGGGAAGAGGCTTACAGGTGCCTTCAGCCCTAATCTCTCCGCCCATCTTGCTGAAATTAAAGCGGCAAATGGGAAATTGATTTCTAGCCTCCCTGTCCATGGCAATATCTTTTTTGTCTTAAGGACATTAGGTAAGTTTGCACTTGCCTAAGCTATTCTTTAAAACGTTCATTATTGATACGGCTCTGCTGGCGGACTGCCAGGGCAACCATGAAAGTAGGATGAAGCGTGGAGGAGCTCTCAAAACTGCTGATGTTTATTTTTTTTCATGGCAACAGGTCAGCCATGCAACAATCCTAAAAACAAGTTGAGGGAAGACAGTGGCGTTGACCTTTCTACTCAACATCACACCTGAGATGCTGCTGATATGGCAGCTGCTGCAAGATTGAGAAGATTAAGCCATTCTGGGAACATTTTATATTTAAAAAAAAAAAAAGAAAACTTGGTAAAATCTGGATAATCAACTTAAATTTCAAGCTGAAGGAAAGGGCTCTTGGGTTTTCTAATATAAAGAAACACAAAGCACTCTAGCCGTAGCAAGATTAAGTTAACATAGCAAAACAAAACGGTGAAAAAAAAACAGAAGTGAGTCAGCAGAATCCTTAAAACACTGAGATGGTGAAGCCATGGCTTCTGATATCACAGAATCAAATGGAGTCTAATTCATTTCCCTCCCTGCATGTCACTTCCCTCAGATCGCAGTTTCTGTTGTGCCGTGTTGATGTTTTCCACTTTATGGCAGGATGCTATTTGTCATTCTAATGAACCTCTCTGTGGGAAAAAAAGATCCCGGGGAACATTTCTCAAGATGTCAGGGAGCAGAGAATGTAAAGTGTGCAACACAGTTAATTCAAGTGGGCCTGCCCTGCAGGCTGGAGGCCTGCCTGTGTATCGGTTCTTATGAGGGACAATTCGTGCCAAATTAAGACGGAGATAGAATATCTAGGAACAAGTGTTGAAGAGCGTGTTCTCCTCATTTGGAGAGAAAAAGATCTAACAAAAATAAAAGAGCAGTCTGCAGCAAAAGGAACAGCCTTGGTTTATGTGGGTCCAAATAAGTGATGTCCAGGTATGCATTGTGTCCCTTTATATTACACATTGCATGGAATAATATCACAGTCTGATGGCCTCATTATTCCAAAACAAACTAACAAAAAAACACAAAACAAAAGAGCACATGGCTAATGTTGCTGTGAGAGTAGTAAAGCGTCTGTTCTGCACTGTGGAGAACAAGAAGGAACTAGCTGGGCTGTTGTGTGCACGTGATAAATCTGCTGGTATGCCAGGGCTCTTTTCTCATTTGTTAGGCAGCCATGTGTGAAAATGTTAATGAAGGCCCATATAATCTAGGAAATTCTCACCATTAGAATTTCCTTTACTTAGCTAGGCTTTCTGCTTACACACTGACTATTGTGTGCATCAATCCTTCCACTGTCGTACTAATAATAGACCTAATTGCCTCAGTCAGCCCACAAGCTTTCTCTGCCCCTCTATGCATCTCAAAAAGGAAGAGAGGACTGTCTCATGACAAGCCCCTGCCACAGGACAAGAAGTAAATCAGGATACAGTATATATAACAAGCAGGCACAAATACCAGTGGTACGCTGTATGGTGCCCATCATCTTCCTAGCCTTCATCATCCTTTACTTTAAAATATTGAGCATCCAGATAGCAAAATATTTGCTGGGATTCAGCCAGACTGCAACACTTTTTTCTCTCTTTCTCATTCATAATGAATAGGATAGAATAAAACTATGCCCAACGACAAGATGTCACTCTCTAACCTATAAGCCTTACTCTGTTTGCAGCAGTTGTGCTACTGAGGAAAGGTGTCTATGAAAGCTAAATAATTCCTTGCTTGACAATATTTAGCAAATATTTCCCTTCATCATGTCTTTGTAGACTTAATGTGAAAATATGTAGATCCCTGCTTGAATTAGGATTAGATGAATCTGAGGACCTTTTTTTCCCTCTCTGCTTACAAAGACTGAATTGCGTAATTACTCTAAAAGCAGAGGGAGAGGTGAAGGTTTGGCAGTCGTAATCTCTCTGAGTAGAGCCTCTTTAAGGGAGTGGCAGCTATGAGGCCAAAACATTCATAAACCTGCAGTGAGCAGCTAACACATCAGAACATGCTCGTCCTGCTCTGAAATAAGGCAACCAGAACACGCAGAAATCAAAAGACTGATGTAGTACTTCCAAATGCAGGCTTAGAGCTAAAAGACATATTTTAATATTTACTTTTGAACCCAAAGATCAAACCAATAGATAGAAATGTAATACATTTCTTCCACTCTCAAGGTTCTTTCAGATAGTTTTGCATTCATCTGACAGATACTAAACGTGTCAGCTTTGAATGAGCACTCTGATGCCCTTTCAAGTAGAAAATAATTGCAGCAAATCAGACCTATATCATTTCCAGATGATGCAGATCCATTGCAGGTCTATTAAATAAAACACAGCATCAATTTATGTACAAAGTACCTCATAATAT
>JBAMHX010000015.1:5457408-5477945 GCA_037177515.1 Pseudomugil tenellus
TCAGCAAATTTTCCTTGTCAGCATCTTTCCTGCTGCGACTGAGATGGAAAACGCTGCTTTACTTTGGGGTCTTATTTGTTTGCCTGTTTGTTTCTCTGTTTGCTTTCATCTTTATCTTTTATGACTGCCCCTTTTTCCCATTCAAACTCCTCAGAGAGACAGGCGTGGAGTCGGGGTGGGGGAGTGCTGGGGATTTAGAAAAGTGAGGGGTCTGGGCAAGAGACAGAAGGGGGGCTTTTTTTAAGGAGAACGAGGAGAATTGAAAATGGCCGGTGATATGAAGGAGGCAAGATGAAGAAAGCCAATCTGCCTGTGAGGGTAGAGGAGTGGTGAAATGAGGGAGAAAGAAGAGAAAAAAGGGGGAATTTTGTTGGAGCCTCTTTGTTTATGAAGGCGGGAAATTAAGAGCAGCAGCATAAAGAAGTGCGTGAAGTATAACTTTGATAAAATAATCCTTACCCAGGAAAGCATCTCGGTCATGCTCAGACTGAGAGAATGTGGGTGCGGGCAGAGGCCACAGGGAGGTGCTGTGACAGAAGCGGCTCTGACTAGAAAGCTCTTTCACCAGCAGCACTGCTCATCAAGCAATGTGCCGCTCCACAGCACAAGCTGTTTTCTCACTGAGATAGAACTGTAACGATACAAGCAGGTCCTATAAAAACTTTTTGCTCACGTAACAGGAATGGATGGTAGAAGTTTCAAACAGGCCTTGTTTTACCACTTTTTTATGTTCCCACGTCAGGGAGCTGGGCTCTCACCCTCCACGTGCAGATTTGTAATTAAGATTCCCCTTCTCTCATCAAGCTCCTTTGTCTCTCCATTCACAGTTTTCCGATACCCCCTTGTTTGCCAATCCTCCAGACTATGATTGCCATAATCGTGTTGCACAAATGGAATCAGAAGAGATGAGTAAAGTGTGAAAAGAGTTTACAACACAAAAGATTTGCTGTAAACTAATTCAGGAACTAGCTACTCTTCACATTTACACCTTCTTCCCCTTTTTCCTCCCATCTCATGAGTGTTATTTATTTACTTGCTGGTTAATTTCTTTAGCAGCTATACTCTAGGGTGTCCATGGTGTAATAAAGAATGAGGCGATTTGTTTTCTCTCGCTCGCTCATCGGTGTGCTGCTTACGTTGTCCCTGATGGTTTGGACCATATAGAGCCTGGAAGATGGAAGTCAGTATATTAATCAAGATGGTGACAAAGTAAAGCATCCCACATACTGCCAACTCCCACTGCTCTGCATCATGCCCTATCCCAAAATCCTCCTAGCTTCTAAGGTCACGCCATTGTGCGGACATGCAATATACAAACTGGACTCTATATATGATCAATGACATCTCGGACTGTTTCCCAGGGACATAAGCTGTCAAATGCACTCCTTTACCTAAGTTATGTCCTTGATTTTGACTCTCACGTCTACGTAAGAAACAAAGTGTAATAGAGCTGTATTTTTGGTTTTTCAGGAAAGGCCCATAAAGAAATTTGGTAAAACTACCCCAAAACATGCCCTTTGGGCAGTGTTGGCCCTGTACTGAACTCACATCAACCCCCCCTCTAAAAAAAAAAAAAAATCATGTCAGCATGTTTCTGAAGAAAGCCAAAACTCTGTGGAAAAAGGCTAAACACACGTGAGTAAAACTATTCTTCCTTAGCTGTTCTCTAAATCCTTTGTTTTCCTCCGTAGTTCACTAGATCCACTAAATCTATCTTCTTTTATCATTCCCTCATGCTCTCTCTCTTCCCATGATTCTTTTCACTGTTTGAAATGCTGCCTTTTTCTTTTCCTCACTTTCTCTCTCAAGCGCCTTCTCGTTCAAGGCTTTTTGAGAGGGCCATTCCCTCCTGACGTTTACAAATGAAATGAATGAAACCATTGGTACGTGACTGCTCTACAGAGAAATGCTCCATTATACCTTGGTTTACGCAACAGAAAGCCTTCCTGTGATTGGCTAAAGGCAGGGAAACCGGACTGAAAGGGGTTACCAAAGATAGCAGAGGATGCAAGGAAGTGGAATAATGGGAGGCTTAGAGGGAGAGCCTTGCCCAATGTTTTTTAGCCCTTTGAAAATTGATTTATTCTTACCGATCCAACAAACCCCATGTATTCTCAACCAATGGATGAAGGATGAAAGGTATCATTTGTCAAAAACCCACTGGTCCACTCAGAAGAGCAAAAATTGTTTGTGAACATGGATAAAAATCCTGCATGTTCACACACAGTTACGAGTCATCCAAAACACCTTTTCATTTCAGGACAGCGGCTACTACGCTGACAAATTGGGTAAACTGTCGGGGCAAAAGGCTTTGGGGTTTACTTTTTGTCTCCCAGTCAATATTCTTTTAGTTGAATTTAGGTTTTTCCCTTGAAACGTACTGTTATAATGACCTGTAAAATATTGTGAGCATAGTATACCAGAGATCATTTTAAAAGGATGTATTCAAGGTTTTCATTGTAGTAAAAACAAGAAAGTAAAAACGAAATGGAGGAACATGTCTATTTTCATTCATCCTGTATCCCAGATTGGCTGTTAGCTTTCCTCTCCCATGAGGGGGAGTTAACAACCTTGAAGCTTTGTAAATATCAGCTGTAGTTAGAATAAAAAAGTAGATTATGACAGGGATGCTTCCTCTGACTGCAAACATTTGCATGTTAAGTTATCACATTTATCTCCTGATCAATTCATGAAGCTGTTTTCTACTTTATGACAAAACTCATTTCGCTGTTTTTATGGCATCTTGACAAACAGGGATGTTTATCACAATCTATCAATTGTTTTGTTGTTACTCATGACGGATGAAAGGAAGCAATGTTAACACTTTATATTGTTAATATTTGCAGAGAGGAAAGCTAAATTGGTTGGCAATAAATCAGGCTGCTTTAGTGATGGAGAAGCCTCAGCAGATGCCAATCAAACAATCAAAGAGACAGTACCGAGTCCTGGGAGTGGTGTAATGGAGTTCAATGTGAAGGCAAGGACGCTTTCCCCAGCTGACAACAAAACAGTAATACACAGAGCAGAGTGCTGAAATAAAACCCAATCAATTCAGACAACATCGCCGCTGTCCAGGGACCCCCATCTCCTCCGCTTTCCTCCAATTCAGAGGCTTTAAGTATTTCAGATTCCTGCACTGAAAACCAGCCCACCAGCCTCCCAGCATCTCCCTTCCTCCTCAACTCGCCCCCTTTCACATCCAGACCCTTTTTTTCCTATCATAAATCTGGATAAATCCACAAACCACTGTCTGGAATGCTTCATCTGTCTCCCTCACTCATGTACTGCAAGAGAAAACCTCTCTGCGTCCCTGCCTGCTAGCAGGCTTTCCTCTTGGCTCACTTCAAAAAAAGAATAAAACAGGCGGGAAAAAAAGCCCAAACTATACCACGAAGACGGCATGAGGATCCATTTCAACATTATACTACTTCTCATATTAATTTCACCAAAAACAAAGTCACAAAAGCAATTATAAAACTCTGAATGTATTCACCCATAATGCAACCACAGTAGCGCTCAGACCAAATGAATTAAGGAATCATTTTTTAGTGCGAAGATTTCCTAGCTCAAATAAATGTATGGGTCATTTATTTGAGATCTTAAAATGATTTTCACTTCTGCACATTTACTTTTCTCTAAACGTGTTCTGTTTAAATGTGAAAATTAAACATGAGAAAAAAATACAAAGAGTGCTGATGGATTAACAAATGAAAACACTACTCGTTCTATCTTTTATTTATTTAAATATGAGATCAGGTTCATTTGAAAGCAGACTGGGATTGCTTTTTCATTGTTTTGAACTGGAACTGTGGCAGTGAAATCAAGATTTAAATTCAATAAAGGCTCTTTGAGGACAGCAGCAGACATGCGGGGTCTCACTACGGCAGCCTTTGATATCTACCAACAGGGAACAGAGGAGGAGAGCGCTCTGCCTTCATGGTGGTGCACTGAATATACATGCAAGCACACACACCCTCACACACACACACATTGACAAAAGCTGCTCCAACAGATCACAGCCCAGCAGTCCAGACTGGGCTCATTACATCCCACCCATCCCACTTTCACCGCTACCAGGGTCCTGACCACACAGTGGGTCGACACCCAGCCACAGGGGTCCGTGTGTTAGCATTCAGCAGAGTGAGAAACAACAACACCAGTGGGCTCATATCATCATCCACCTCACCACTCCTAGGGCCTGACATCTCCTCACGGCGCTATTGTTTCGCCTGAGCGCTGCTCTCTTGCCCTTTTCTCTCCACCACAGCGAGCAGAAAAGGGCCTCACAGTCGGGGAGGGGGGGGGGGGGCTTGCCTGGGCTTGTTTAGACAGCAGGGGACCCCGACGGCACTCAGTGGCAAACATCAAATATGATTGGTCAAGGGAGGCAAAGGGGAATTTGACAGGAAAATAATCTGACCATTCCAGGTACCTGGAGTATTTTATCATCTGTGTATAACACAAGATTTATCAGAGTAGAAAAAGTCTGTTTACCTGTTGACGACAGTAACAGCCCCAGAGGATTCATGGACATGGAAAAGAAAGAAAAGAAGAAAATCCATTAGTTTGTTGGCTTTTTGTATTTTTGAGGCCACACATGCAGTGTTTGAATATAATTACACACAAGCCAGAATGTTTACTTTCCATTGGATTAAAAAGGGCTTTTTGACTTCAGAAAACCTGTAAAGCTTCATTCTTTGAAGAAACTCTGTTAAGTTTCTGTTTTGTTTTTAAGCTTTTGCTTAAATGGCTGTTTGATGTGGAGATGAACGAGACACTGTCCTGTTGTGAAACAGACAATGTGTTGCTTTTATACCAAATTGAATTTGGCCGTTTGAATGGTTTCAAGCCTTCAACTTGGCCTGCAGTTGTACTTGTTTTGTTTAGGCTTTTATGTGAAATACATCATGATGCCTTGACCTTGGTTTTAAGCGCCCATAGACGCTGGAGACCAGAGCGAGAAAGGTTCGATCAAGACATGCAATTTACTGTATGAGACAGCTGACACATATTGATATATGCACACACTTCCCACGACTACACTCTTAGTCATGGCATAAATCAAAAGGGCAGAAGTGCTATTTTCATAAGCTAGAGGGTAAAAACTAAGCAAAATTAAACAATACCTTTCTCATAGGATGAAAGTATGTATGAACATTCTTAAAAGTTTTACTTGCTGTAAAAGTAGCGTGGATATGATTTTATAAGTGTCTTTACAGAGAAAGTATGACCTGAGGGTGTGTGTGACGGCTAGTGGAAGGCCGTGGTCTCTGACTAATACTGCTCATTTGGTCTGGTCTAATGATGATAATCACAAACATATACACTGTTGAATTTCCTCATGAGGGTGAAAATAAGACACTTCTCTACAATACATGTTATGGCATCATTTAATTTATCCATCATCTACTTCTTATCTCCGAGATCTTCTGCACGTGAATGTGATCTATCACTACATTACAACAGCCGAGCATTTTGCATTCTGTGTGAAATAGGTCAGACTGAACACCACTTGTCATCGACACAAACAGCCTTTCATCAACAAGAACAAACCAAAAACTGTGTTGCGCCATTATCGTTGGCTAGTGATGCAAAACCACTTGTCTCACCATGATCATGTTTGTGCTCCGCTGTAATAATGCTTCCTTTGGTTCCTCCTTTTCTCATTGGTATCAGGTGGAAGCCATTTATTTCTTCTTTACATATAATACAAAGAGTGATGATGAAACTAGCAAGGGCATTTGGTTCTCTGTCTCTTAGAAGACAGTAGACCCATTGAATTTCATGAATAAATGAATGAATTAAAATTCATCTAATCATACTTCAGGAATGCCCCTGCACACACACTTTGACTGCAAGACTTTCATAGGATGCTCCATCAGTAGTTCCACTTGCAAACAAACAAATTTAATCTTGCAGTACACAAAGAGTGACAGGGGGTTCACTCTGGCAACAGCACGTAACACCTTTTGTCATATGTCTCTTCGTGCATACGTCTTCATTAGGATTCATGTATCATCAATAAAAACGATTCTTTGCTTCTTATTTGGAACCATGTGGACATTTTTTTCACAGAAACACCTGAGAGATTATAATATGAACTGATTTAAACTTAAAAAGCTTTCTCTGCTTCTGGTACTACCGGCTGTTGCTATAATACATTTGACCATTGAATGACTGCTATGTGCAGTTCAAACAAATGTGCAATTGGCTTGAAGGTACTGATTTAAAAAAATATGGTACGCTGTTGTATAATGTACAGCAGGCACATATTTTACAGTGAGTGAGGCCAGAACGAAGAAACATATTACCACTATATTCACTGAATATTACACCATGGATCCACTCGAAGTACATGGAAGGAAGTAAAAACATTTAGCCAAGGAGGCCTAGCTTTACATTTGTATACTTATTCCTTCTTGACAGCATTACAGGAGAAAGCTGTTTCAAAATGAGTCTGGAGACCACAACATGCTCTAATTGATATGACCTTTAATTGCTCATTCAGTGCAGAGGAAAGAAACGAAGACATCAAGCCAGTCCACTGTGGCTCAGGCTAAAGAGGCGCTGCGTAGATTGGCCTACACTCCCAGGCCCCGTGGACATAATTAAACCTGAATAACAAAACACTTACACTAGTGCTCTACTCTGCTGAACAAGATTCTGAAAGCATCGAGGACATCAACACGAAGGTGTTTTAGTCAGTCCCTCAATCAGGCTGGATTTGTTCCTGTGCTGGATATAATTGGAACGTAGACAGGTATAGACAACATTAATGAGGTTCTGTTATTCACGACTAAAAGTTGGTTAGTTGATAATCCGCGGATCTGTAGTTGAACTGAACTTTTCAAAATATCTCTTTTTAAACATTTACACTTTTAAAGTCTATAAAAGCAAAAAACTTATAGAGAAAGTCAATGCAAAGGTTACCTGGCTCATTAGCACCACGTATAAACAAAATGCACATCAGATTGAAAATTCCTGTATAAATATCACCAGATGGTGGATAGAACTAGTCAAGATGCAGCACATTTCAAATTCTGATCAAATACACAAATTCAAAATACAGTATCTGCACTATGTGCTTTAACATTTCCGAAAAGGTGGAACAGTCCATGAGGATTATAAAACATTTCACACAGCGCACTTTGCATGGAGAGCACGAGCAAAACAACTGGACATTTTGCACGGATTTAGACATCACTAATTTACACCGAAGACCAGCAGCCTTGCCTCTGAGTAAGTGCTCAGCTCCAACTAAGCTAAAGGTTCAACTTGTCCGCCGAGGCCACAGTAGCAGCATGTTTGACTACTATGTATTCAGACCAGCAAACTGCTGGTCACTACATGATCCCCCTGGCAGGGCTCGCTGCTGGCCTTTTGCAGACCTCCATCATCTCCACCTGCAGCCCGTCTGCACCCAAGAGAGCTCTCACTAGTTCAGCCGTGCATGCAGGTGCTGGACGTCTAGACGAGTGGCTCATTAGCTTTCCTGTGGCTCACCGGTTAGTGATTGCAGAGGCCTAAGCTTCCTTGCCTGAAGGGCGGGGACGGGTCCTGATTGAGAGCATGCTTTATTACAGGGGGCTTAGGTGGGGGGCTTCAGGATTAACACATAAGTCTTCCACCTTCATGGGTGCGAAGAGCACTTGTAGTGCTCCATGCAGCTGGAGGGAGAGAGCAGCCCAGGGAGTGAAACTGCTTTTCTCACTTTGCATTGATAGACTGACCAAAGGCTTAACTCACACATCCTGGAGGTCTGGATGGATTTATGTTACTTACAGCAGTCAGCCTAAATCTCCAAAGGGCACAGGGAAGTTTTTAGATGTTAATTCAAGTTAATTGGTTTTAATAACTTTGGCTTCGCTGCATGAGCCAGGGTGTTTTTGTGAGGCAAACATCCCAATGTGAAAGCCCTCATAGTGGCCTGTAATTGTTTCAGCATGTTTTTCACCACAGGGGAGAGCTGGTAAAAGGAGTGGCAGCCTGTGCCCTTTCCTCTCAGAGATTACTTGCAAGTGGGCAAACCTTAAGCCAAGCTGCCCTTCAAACTGATGCCTGCAAGAGCAACAAGTGAGATACCATGCTCCAGCTTTATGCTATACCTTGTGAAAGATTCTTTCTATTGTTGATGTGACTTCTCACCTTATGTCTACATGTACAGAGTACAATGTTATGATCATTTGGAAGGTGTTGACATTTCTGAGAGAAAAAAAAATCTAAATTGGGGTCATGCTTGCATATTTAGTAAACAGGCGTTTAAGCATTTCAAGCCAAATGTTCAAATTAAGAGAAATTCAGCCACTTTCCTCAGAAGAATAACTGATATGGAAAAATTCAAAACAATAGTGAAACAAACAACTTTTCTGTGCTGAGCCTTTTGCATAATTATGATGCCTGGGGCCTCCTGATTCACTGAAATCTGTTCTCTGTAGGGAGAGGGAAAACCTAAAATAGCAGCCTCTGATTGTCACACAATTGGCTTAGACTGCACTGTGCAGCTGAGCTCTGAGCCTGTCTGTCTGTCATTTAACTGATTGCCGCATGGCTGCCAACCTATCAGGTGCATCATCACTGAAATATGTGCTGCGAAGCACACCACAGAATTCATCCTCAACCTCTTCCAGAAACACTGGGTCAAAAACCCAGTGGTGTACAGAGTGGCATGTGCTGCTGCATAAACAGTTTTAAAAAAAAGTATTCCATTTTTGATTATCATAATGCCACAATGCCACAGAGCCTGGATTGTACAGCCGCAGATATGAGCAGAGACAACCCCCACCCTTTTATTAGAGGAGAAGAATGAAGCAAGAAGGATAGGAGAGCAGGAGTGCATTCCAGGGCAGTCCTTGTTAAGTTTGATAAAACATCCAATCCACCTCTGAGGGCTATTACGTCTTGCCAATACTCTTAAGGCTGTTTTCAGAGATCATAAGAATATGTAAATACATAACTGGTGGGGATGCAACAACCTGATTTAAAGTGTGGCTTAAATCCAGGACTTATTCGGAACATAGTGGCAGATTAGTCCACAGAAGTTACAGAGGGCTGATTTTTTCAACTTGGCTTTTAACTCAAAAGCTTTGTCATCAGCATGAGAAGCCAGAATGCCGAATGAATAAAGATTACACTTAATTAGCACAAAACAAGCCTCATTATTCTGTCACTTCATCACTTGTGACACTTTTTCCACTTTGACAAGGAATAGTGATTACCACCTAGAAACTAGTCGTGCAATGTTTCAACATGTAGAACATTCATTTAAAAATAAACATCAGTGAACCCTGTCTTAAGATAAACCTCAGACATGTGCACATTGTGTCAACCACAGTTTGTTTTCTGAACAGCGCCTGTATGTTGATAACATGGCAGTATCTCAAAATATTAATTAGTCTAGTGTGTGTATCTGATTTCTGACATGCCTAAAGTGAGGATGATAACAAACGGTGTGTGGTTTATCTGCTCTGCTCGCTATTGAAAAGAAGCTACAGATAAAACCGGTATCATGAGGTTCATGGATGATGAATCATGTCCACAGTATTTTCTCTCTCTTCCGAAGTCAATAGGCCTGTAACGTGAGCACAGCACTGGGCTGTCCCTAGGCAGGCTGACTGAGCCCGCTAATGAAAACAGAGGAAGGGAAGGGAGAGAAAAAGAACCAGAGAAGAACCATGTCTGAACAAGCACAGTAGGGATAGCTTCAAGGTCACTGCCAGAAGAAAAAGACAGAAAGAGAAAGTGAGGGATTGAGAAACTTTAAAGAAATGAGATCTAAAATCTGGTTTAAAACAATTAAATAAATAAAAACATGCCAGAAAAGTTTTCTGCTGTACTTGCTGTTTGGTTCCCATTTTGAAGAGTGAATGACTGAGCTTCGAGGTACGATGTAATAGTTCCTAAATAACACCTTTATTTTCACAGTTCACTTATCTTTTTAAGAGCAGAGGATTACATGGGCTTTACAGCAATAAAACCACGCAGCAGGGATAAAAGAGGCGGGCAAGAGTTACCACTGGGCAAACAAACAAATGGAGCGTGTTTCATTTTTATGATCATTTTAACATTACTTTATCAATAACAAATCAGACATTTTTTGAAAGCTCAGCAATCAAAGTAATAGGCAACGGAGCAGTTCTCTGAGCAAGCTGAAAGTGCGGAAGTGAAATGGGCTGCAGTTCCACAATGGTGTAGCAGGAAAAGAGATGGGATGAGGTCTGTCAGGGGAACGTCAAAAAAACAGACTGTTCCAGAAATGCCCCAGTGTGGACACACACTGAGGCGTGACGTTACAGCAAACCTATTATCTACTTTTCTGTCATTTTGGCCTTTCCACTTCAAACTTGGGACCAAATTCAATTTCAGCACCAGAGATGTCTGCTTCCCTGACCATCACGCTCACTGTTCCTCATACACACCCTTGCTGAGAGGGCGTGTCCCTTCAGGGAGTAGGTAATGGTTGGAAAAGAAAAAAAGCAAAACAGCTACAAAACATTTAGCACTATAGATCTAGAGTGGATCTTTTTTTTTCCCACTATTAAAGGTGTCAGTGCTGCCTGCCACTAATCAAACAGTAGCCTGCAAACAGAAATGCAGTGTTCGCAGAACATGTCAAGAGAGATAGCCCTCCAAATGGAAACTTTTCAGTGGGGATACACTCATTTGGCTCCCAGGAATTCATGGTGAGTATGTGTGTGGGTATGAGATGTTTTGGGTTCAAGATAACAATTCGGTCTCAGCAAGTGTATCATTAAAATTCCATCAGAGGGATGTCACAGGAAAGGAAGCAGAAGAAATGCCCAAGATCTAACAACAGGAGGTCTTAAATCACGGATGGAAGTGCTGCAAACTTAAGACCCTGCCTCTGATCTCTTTGTTTACTTGCTTGAAAAATACTCCAAAAAGAGCAGACATGTCAGCCGTAGAATCCAGCAGCTGATTGTCACAGGCCTCAGCGCGCCACAGTTGTGTCTAAAATGGACACTATATGCCACTCAGTGGAACAAATAACTGTTGTGGTTGGTCTCTATGTAGTTTCTTCGCCAGCATCCAGCATTGGTGTTCACAAACAGCGCAAGGGTATACAGAGCACGTCCCGAAATGTTGCCAACTACAAACAGTAACTCTCATGATTCTTTCTGATCGTGTCATTTAATACAAGGATCAGTGAGAGCTGGGATGGCAATCTCAAGTCAGTCTTTGACAGCTGGATAGCAAAAGCCTTTCAGTCTCTGTCTCAGAACTCCTTTGTTTCCAGGTGTTGTTGTTTCTCATCTCTTATGTTTCGATAGCTCAACATCTCACTAGATCCGGCTTATGTCAAGAGAGAACTGTGTGCTCAGCATCAATCCCACAGAGGAAAATTAAGAAAAGAACAAAATGAAAAGAGTCAGGTCTCTACAATCTATATGCAGGAGATATAAGACTAGCCAGTATCAGGAGGCAGATGAGGACATACCAATAAACAAAGACAAAACTTAAACCCACTACAAACATTCCGCCAAACTGCTGTGGTTGACTGCAATTATATATGGTTGGTTAGTTTGGAATATATCACATAATTATGCTGGGCTGTGCAGCATATTTATGCATGAACAGATCGATGCTTCTTATGCTTGCATGGGCAATGCTCAGCCAAGCCCTTTTTTTATTTAAATGGACTCTGTAGTTAGCACTGAACTTGCATTTGTATCGATACATGGGTGCTTTTAGTTTCAGAGGTAGCCTCTTTAGGTAATGCAAGTGTCCCTCCAGGCTGTGCACTGTCATAACCTGACTCAATAAAAATCTGTTCCTGGGTTTCTCAGCTGGTGTGGCCAATTAGTGTGAAATTTGGTGACAGAACTGTAGAGGAGCTGGGACAGTCCTTGTGTAATTATTGATCTAAGTTTACTTGCCTGCTTGGCAACATGTGGGGAGGAAAGAACACAGCACTCGGTTGTTCTCATACAGTGTCTAATTAATCGTGACATAATCTGATAAAATTGCTTAAAGTTGTTCAGGATTTCTGATCCCCCCCCACTGGCGTGTGGATTTAAGAGTTCTGCTCGTTGCACCGTAATTGCAAAGTTTTCTCTTGGTGTCAAAATTAAAGTGGAACCCAGTATTACTGTATTTTCTATTGTAATCTCTCCCAGACCTAGTTTATCCCAGCTCTAGCTTGTTTTCTTTGCTTTTGACATTGTGCCAATCTGTAGTAGCATGTAGACACTAATCCTTGTGACTATTGGTTTCTAATAGGGGCTCATACAGGGTTGTGCAGTCCTGATTTTTGCAAGATATGTCCAATAAAGTGACAAAACACTCCAGAATGAAGCCTTTTAATTGGGTTAATAAAGGGTGTGCAAGCTTAATGAAATGCAGAATTTGCACATCAAACTTTGTGATTATAACACAGTTTCTATGTAGGATGCTTATATTTGAAGGTTTTTTGTTCTCTTCCACAGACAGAGGCTTCCCTCTAGTTCACACAGTCTGTTGGTTTGAATGACATTCTGTTTATTGATTTGATTATTTTGCGGGCAGGAAGAGGACACAGGTGGAACTACAGAGCAAAGTCGTTTGTAGACCAGCTTGAAAGAACTTCATCTCTTATTAGACCCAGTGGGTCACACAAAGAAACATGATGGGAAAAGCACACAATGCATGCTGAAATAGCATCTGACTTCTGTGCATGGTTCTCTGCCGCATCGCTGAAGAAATGCTAACCAGCATCTTTCTTTTTTCCCACCTCTCCCTGGGATTACTTCTAACCAGTCACTCTCTGAAGGCTGCTCTGCAGTGCTTCAGCCAAAAAGACATAATATTTATCAGAAGAACAGAGGGGCTAGACAGAAAAAAGGGAAAGACAATTTAAGTAGTGTGTTTGATAAAGCAGTGTTTTTGAAGCACAGCCCGTTTAGCTTCAACAGGACAAGAGCAAATAAGGATGGGAAAGTGTGTCTCGCTAAGGTGCTTCACATCAATACACACCACAGATACCTGAATGCCTCCCAAACAGAGGAGAGCCAAAAACCACCCCTCCTCCCTTTAAACTTGTGCTCTTTGATCCTCTCCTTCTTGAACGTGGAGACTATTACTGCCTGCACCGCAGAGAGTTCAAGCGCCCAACAATCTCCACCGTACTCCCCCACCTCGATATCCACACCGTGTGCTTCCTCACTCTTGGCAAACTTTAGAAAGAGCACAAAGGAACTTTTCCTGAACACCAGTCGCCTTTAACAACAATGAGAAGTGAAAGGTAACTGGAATGTTGTGAGCTGGAAAATAAGTAGGTTGCTGGCTTGATCGCACCATTTAAAGGCCAAATGGCCACTTTTACGTCTCTTCATCTCCTTCTATTCCTTTGCATTGATTTTAAGTTTCTGTCTTGAGGAAAGGTGAAAGGGTGCGATCTTGATGCGATTTCTATGTCTTTAACAGGGGTGCAGCAGCAAAACCGAATGACACCTAGGTTACTCCCAGGTTACTGCTGCGACTAATGAATTTAGTCTAGAAATCGTAAAATCTATTTTTAATCTCTCTTCCAGGCTTTGCTTTTTTCTGCACTGCTCCTAGTATTAGGCTAGCACTTGGAAATGCAGATTGGATTGTGGCTTCTGTCAGGTGTAGATGCATTTAAGTGCCTGAAAAATGTTCCCTCTGTAATCTCTGTAAAACAACAACTGGAACATTTGTCATGACCCTGACTGAAGTCTTTTACTTACATGTAATAACCATCTAAATCTCCATGGGAAGCTTTAGTCAATGTGAATAAAAAAGTCATTTAGATGCTGATGTGCTGCACTTTATAAGCCTGTTAAAACAGAGTAGAATCGCTCTGACTTTTGTTTGGAACAGTTTAAATACAAAGAGCTTGCTGGGTGTTTTCTAAAATGGCCTGAATATCTAAGCAGACATATGTCTTGAAGTTTTTAACTGCAGAAAAGAAGATGAAAGTTTGCTTTCACAAAGTTCAGAAAGCTTTGGAATAGTAGGAGTATAGAAATTTCCACCCGTGACATATTTTAATTCATTTTTTCTTTTGGATAGGATTATTCAGTCACTCTTCACTTCAGACTCTTTTTCTGTGTTTGTGAGATAGTTTTTTTTTTGTTTTTAAAGAACTGTGGGAGTTATTTGAATAAAAAAGGGAAACAGGAGGCGACCAAAATAACAAACTAACTTGGCTTTTAAAGACGAATGCATAACAATGGATTATATTTTAGTGGCTAAACAACGACATGTCCCACATTTTACATTTGTTTTGTTATGAGCAGATTCATTGTCTCGTCTATTTTATGGGATTATTTCAACACTCAGTGGTATGACTTTTTTTGTAGCAAAATAGTATCCTACGTGATTTTGTATGCTAATATAATAGTATTTTTCAGCCGTTACTTTATGTGACAAACTCCGGACCTCAGTCATTGTGATGGATTTTCCTTCTAACAGATTTGCAAGTAGCTTGATGAAGGCTTTTGGCTTGCCTTTCATGGATAGTTTGCTTCTATTAAATGTTCAACAGCAGAAAAGACAATCCTTGGCAGCACTGTGTCGTCTAACAACCAATATAAAGTAGACACAGTGGAGTGGTTTCACCGTTCTCAGCCAACTGGAGGTGGGCGACAGTTAGGGCTCTCCCGTCCCGTGAGAACAGAAACTGTTAACACAGCAGTGGCTCCAGCATTGCTGAGTGGCACGAACATGGGGAGGGGCTGTGTAGTGAGAGGACTCACCTCTCTCTACCCTCTAGTTTCGCTCATCGAGCAAAAAAGCTTTCTCTTGTCTCTCGGACTGGTGTAATGTGCGTTAGGATCCCTGGAATTCAATTATTGATCCCTTTTAGCCGTGCCTGTAATCTTCCTGTTCCGGTCATATGTTTTGGGTGCCAGCCAGTGTCACACACTTTTCCCAAAATAATTTCTTTTATGACGAGTGACTTAGCGAGAGAGAGAGAGAGAGAGAGAGAGAGAGAGAGAGAGAGACAGATTGCAACCAGTATTAGAACAGATCTGGATACATTTAGTCTTCCATTTGCCTAAACGTAATTGCATTACATTTGTGGGAATGTCTCTATAAACTGTGGGGATATAACATTGTACTCTCTAATGAGTGTTCAATTAAACAGAGAGCACCCACAAGGCATCGCGGTCCCAAAAAACTCAACTGCATTCTTATAAATCGACACAGTTTCTTGTTGAAGTCCAGCTAAAGTAATAAATGAACAATCCACGTCTCTAATAAAGACATTACAAGCACATCATGCCATGTGGGATATGAAAACTCTCAGGACTCTTCTTACCAGGAAAACTAAAAGCACTAAAAACACAGACAGGTCTGCATGTGTTCATTACAGTTATATAGATACACAGACGCAGTCATTTTGGGGTAATTTTGTTCCCATTTATATGTTCATTTGCCTTTTTTTAAATTCAGTCTTATCTTTTTTGCTGTTAGTTTCATTTTTAATGTTGTGCATTTGTTTTTCTTTTTATTTTAATTGGTTTATTTCTTTGTGGATTGTTTGAATCTCTTTGAGGTTGTTTTGTCTCACTGGCTGACTTGTGTCCCTTTGGAGAAATTCCATTTTTGTAGTATTTTTGGATACATTCTGTCTCTCTTCATACTGTTTTGGGCTTTTCTTTGGTCTTTAGTTTCTTACTTCTTTTAAATCTCTTTCTTGCATAATTTCTTATTTGACATGAAACTCTTATTTTTCATATATTTCTTAAAAAAAATATATTAACTACCGTTTTGTACTTCATGAGTTCTGACCAGCTAGATGAGCATGTCCAGCAGAGAAAAAGGGCTCTTCTGCACAACCTTTTTTTTTTTTTTTGGAAAAAACACTTATAAAGACATTCCCAATGTAAATTAAGGATTTCTCCACTAATGTTCTTAGTGTTTAGGAAAATTTAGCAACCATAGGGAATGTATTTACAGTATATAAAGGCTTGTTTTTGTTGCTGCACCTCAGTAAACTGCAATTAAAAAAAAAGAAAAAATGTTAAATTTACATCCTAATCACATTACGCTCTCACAAAGTTAACAACGATCGCATCCATCCAGATGCCACAGATCATACTGAGAAACAAAATCTTTTCCAAACATTTATATTTGCACTAAAATACACGTCTGGTCAACAACAGCTGAAGAAAAATAACTATTGCCATGTATTTGTTATTTAATAGAATATGATCATGTGTAGTTGTGTGAGTTTGTCTATGGGCTGAAAGGGCTTGAAAGGTTAAAGGGGCCATATTATGCAAAATTGACTTTTACAAGCTTTTAACCGTCTATAAGTGTTAAATGTACCGTAAAACATAGTTTTATTCTTCATCCATGTGTTTTTGTAGTTTTATTGCTTTAATAAGAAGAGTGAAGCTTAAGCAGAGCAAACGGCTGACACCACCGTGCAGCCTCGGCACCGTTGAGACTCGTCCCTCCCCTACCTGAAAACTTTTGTGCTCCATCTCCTCCAGGAAGTGTGTATGTGGTTGCTGCTGCGCTCTCGTCAACAGACACACGTGTAACTGCACTTTGACTACACATTGCGCCTCTTTGGCTGCTCAGTGCGTAGCAGGAGAGACACAGACCCAGGCTTTCACAGTTCTGGCCAGAAATCTCTAAGCAAAAAATGAATGGTATGGCAAAACTATGGTTTGGTACATGTTCTAAAATGCATAAAGGATCATAGATGTGCATAGGATAGACTGTAAGATGGCAAATATAGCATAATAAAGCCCCTTTAAATTGACGCAAGCTAACAATGGTTTAAGATAAAGGGGATGACTGCTGCAGACATAAACTAAATGGAAAAAACTAATGAGTCTATCAAAAGAGGGTCAAGTTATATGTAAAGGGATCTTTAGGAATGACTGAACTGTCTAAATGTCTTTGGTCATCTGACAATAGCGGGTTTTTTATTTCTTTGATTTCTTCATGCTTAAATGAGCTTAAAATAAAGTCGATTAAAGTAGAGACCATAACCTTCCAAATCTTAAATTTATTCTATTAAACTGATTTATTTAAAAAAGAAAAGAGCAACAGCAGATATTTAAAAAACAAAGTCATGTCCTTTCAAAAAGTTATTTAAGAAGGTGCTACAGTGAGCGCACGTTTGGTCACTGAGGTCAGAGAAACTCCAGCTAAGTGCACTGATGCTTTACACAAAGTTGGGAGAAGTGAGGGAGAGGAGGAGTGGGGAAGGTCTGTGAGCCTTGTCATCACCTCTGACAAGCACGCAGTTGTGTTTAATTATCAAGTGTTTACTTTGCCGTCCCACACGTCAATCGCATGGACCCCCCAAAAATCTGACACACACTGTGGATGCATGCTATTAACTAGAGTCAACAGAGCAATGATCTGTGCCTGGTGCTCGTGTCTTGTGATAGTTGAGGATCTGTACCCCCACCACTCCGCTCCACCTGCCTCTCCAGTCTGCCGGAGTTAATTTATCTGGGTGATAAGCAGGTGGAGGAGGAAGGGGGGGAGAGGCCCTCAGACTGAGCTGCACTGTCAGACCTGGCAGACTGAGTGACAATGCTAATAACCTGGTCCCATTAACCTCACCACACGCTTCACCTTTATCTACCACACAAAAGACTGTTTGTTTGCTTGTCGGATGATAATATTTGCCTTGTGATTTGGCGGCCCCAGACATGACAAATATATTTGTGCATTTTGAGGAGGCTACGATTCAAGTAAAGAGGGGGCAATGCTGAAGGAAAACAGTGCTCTCTGAAGTTCCCTTCCACGATAAGGGGTAATGTTCTTAGCCTAATCTGAAACTTCACGAAAGAATATTCTTGTTTTCCTGTTCTCCTTTAAAATTATCAATGTCCTCATCCAGAAATATTGCGTCATGCTCTTGGCTTACCATATACAATCCAGGTCAGCTCCATAAAACTTAGTGCATATATACATTGAACTAGCTTATTTGAGCAGTTTATTCTCATCTTGAGGCCACAGCCTTAAACTAAAGATGTTTGGGGTTAGAATAATGAACAAGTCCTCTGGTGAGCTCAGTGCTGTTGTACCAGACACAAGACTGAGAGATATTGCTTTAATAGGGAGGTACTGATCCTGCAAGGCATTTCGGTGCCAGACGTTAGCATCAATGCTTCTTGCTGTATTCTGCTGCGCAATCACAAAAATGATATTGGGGGGACAGCAGGTGATCCATAAAAGCTGTGTTTTAAAGCCTTGTTAATTATTCTTTCTGAAGTCTAATGAACAATGGGGATAAAACCTTGTGCAGGGCAAATCTATCTGTGCAAGAAAAGGAGACAAGTCTCTTTGTGGTGGAGTACTTCAGAGCCTTTAGCCCTTTGCATCTGTCAACACCGGTCTGTCATTATTAAGCTCGAACATGCAAGCTCCGTGCTTTGATCATGGCCCTGAGTGTAACTGGTGGAATGTTTGATAGTCAAGTACATTTGCACAGATATGGTGTTTGGAGGAAAATATGCGCCCAAATGGTGTCTTCCACGCATAATGAAGCAGATGCCGAAGATTATATAGTTTGGCACAGTATTTGAATATGCATAGATTATCTCCTGTTTGATTAAGCAGCTGTTGTCTGGCTGTGGATGTGTAGAGTACATCCCTTATGTATACCAGGACCTCTGTGTTCTTGAATTTCGTTTCAGTGTAGTTTATCATATTTCCCTGTGTGCAACAGACATTGTATTGTGTCTTTGGCTGGAGAGGGCTTAATACATGGCAGGCCTGCCAGCTCTTTCGCTCGGTAAGAGATATGAGAAGAAGGAGATTAGCTCAGCTACCCATCCATGACCTTGATATTACGATGAAGACGGATAAGAGTTTTCTTCCTCCACCTGTTCAAAGCCTGCAAGGCTGTTTAAACAGCAGGCCAGGCAGTTATCATCCATTCTAAACAAATGCCTTCTACTAGGGCGCAATTTTTACAGCTATTCTATTCAGTATCTTAAGTCAATTAATGATGTCATGCAGTGGAAGTTTAAAACAAATGCATGCCATGTTGGAACCCTCCAGACAGATAATTATGAAAAGCTGAGGAGCTTAGGAAAAAACACTGTACAGTAGTAAGTCTTTTTTGATTAAAACAAAAAAAATCACATAGTTGGTTAAACTTTGCTTTAAGCTTTAGCGGTGTAGAAATGTCCTACTGTTTCCTAAGAGGTTTCACTATTTTTGTACTCTGTGACAAATTAATTCCTTGCTAACAATGTGATGAGATTACTTTAGAGCAGAGCATGCTTTACAGAAAACACATTATCTGAACCCAAAAAGACCTTAAAGCAGCTGTTTGAAATAATGAGCAGGGTAGAAGTAATCTGAGCTTCATCCTCACCTAACAAAGAGATTAGAAAGAAATGTGGAGCTCAAGTACCACACAATCGCTGACTCTACTGAAAGTGGCTGGTTAAATTGCTGCTTCCCTAAGCAGAGAAAAACTTTGTGTTTTCTTCTAAGACCACATTACAACTAAGATATTGTCTTTGTGTGAAAACCTGGAATTTATTTCAGTTTATACAGACATAGGGATACAAGATGCTTAGAACGGTCATGCTTTGATAATAAAAATTAGAACAGGTTGATACTGTATGTAATGTACGTAATGTAAAGTATTCAAAAATAATACAGAAGTCTTGGAATCCCTGTGAAAATTTTATAGTTTCTGCTATATGTAAATAAAACAAACATAAATATAAAAAAAATATAACTCGAAATTACATCTATCTAAAATGTTTTATTGAAAACACGATAAAAGACACTGTGCTGAATGTACTCATTAATATTTTTTTATAAGTTTAGGGGGAATTATATCAAGACAAATATCTGAGTCATCACCGTAGTGCATTGAATGAGAAGTGAAGCTTGGATAAAATTTGTAAATGTAAACATGAAATAGTAACTGATTACAATGGTATCGATATGACAACTGTGCAAAAGTTCAAAGAATTCAGAGAAATTTTAAATTTCTTCTTCTCACAAACAACCTGTAATTTGTCATTCCGCGGGCAAATTTCCAAATCAAACGAAAGCAGAAAAAGCTGCACCATTGTTTAAAAATGAGGGGAGAAGGTTCTTCACACATTTTAGACTCATTTCTGCACTCTTGCAGTTCCTAAAGCATGCTTGAAAATGTATTTAATAACTGATTAGACTCATTCCTAAATAAACATAAAATAAATTGACATCCAATACAGTTTTAGGTGTAAGAGAATCTATTAAGAAACTCACAAATGCTGGAACCTAAAAAACATGTATGAAAACATATTAGGAACAAATGAGGAATGTATGGGATCAAGGGTGTGGCATTGCATTGGCTGACAACATCAAAGATGGCTTGTGAAGTGGTGTGAAAATACTTCTTCACACTTGGACATAACTTGTGATGTCCCCCAAAGATTAGTGTTCAGTCCTAAGTTGTTTATGTTCCATATATTACTTTTGTTAAATACCAAATTAAATGAAAGTAATATTATTCCCAAATGATTTTTGCTTTCATTTTTTTTACAGTCACATCGGAAATGCAAAAGTAAATAAACAAATAAATAAATATATATATA
>JBAMHX010000015.1:5478031-5501577 GCA_037177515.1 Pseudomugil tenellus
AAATCAAAACTGCATTAATGTTACATGAAAATGGGAAAAAATACATGTGAACAGTTGCATGTTGATGTGATTAAAATAGTTAATGAGAATAAAAACCTATATTACAGAATTAGTTGGAAATCTGATACAAGACAAACATCCAATGAGCTTTCAAAAAGCATCTCCAGTAAAGCAAACCATATTTTGGATAAATAATCACTTTGTATTCTATATTTTTAATTGTTTTGTCCATTGAATTAGTGTGTATCAATGTGGGAAATACCTCCATTATCATCACTATGCATACTGCAAAAAATAGCTATTAATATAATTTACACTCAATGTTACATAGACCAAACAAGGGCGCTGTTCTTAAAGACAAACATATTAAAATGAATAGACTTGGAACATTTTCCAACTTTAATGTATGACATAAATAATAACCTAATCCAAAACAACATTTTAGAGCTGTATGTTTAAAAAAGATCAAAAGTTTCATTTCAGGGAAGACTAAACTTCAAACATTCATATGCATGAAAAACATTCAGCACTTCTGTCTGTGGGGTGAAATCGTGGAATGGATCGAGCAACGAACTGAGGAAACGTCCAAACAAGTTCAAAGAATTGTAAAAGAAATCAATTTTTGAAAAACACAGAGAAGGATGAGATCCTTTGAACAGATGACCAGATTAAAGCCTTTTTTCCTTTTTTATTCCTTTGATTCTTTTTCTTATTGTTTCTTGATAGACATGTACCTCACTGTTTGTATGGATTTATCGCTACATTTTGTGAATATAAATTTATGTATAGTATGTGAATTGTAAACAGCACTGAGTGTAAACAAGTACTGCTTGATTAATACATGTGGAGAGTGGGACTGAATAAACCTGATCTCCCTTTCTATTAAACTTGTTATCCAACATGATTATATATATAGAGTATTTATTGAACAGAGAAGTGTATACAGGCTCATGACTTAGACTTGAATAAAAACCTAAATATAGATAGATTTTTACAAAAAGAAAATATGTCTGGAATATATGTGCGTAGCTACATTCAGATATACTTTGTGTCAACTGACCAGTGAATATTTAATCTAATTTAAGAATAGTAGATAAAAATAAATAGAACAAAGCACTCCGAGATGCATGTATCGGTCCACTGTATTTTAGATCATTTTCCCATATCTGATTACACATACAAAATCAGCCTTTGGAGACACCTGGCAGAGAGGTAACTTCTTCCTGCGTCCTCACTGCTTTTTCGCTTTGTGAATGACTTCCTTTTACTGTTCTATGTCATAAATTCCTCCATAATTTATTGAGAAAACCCAGTGGAAGAAAATGCAGAGCAGTTTGTAGACATTCCCACTCACACATTCCAGCAATAGAGCATTTTATTATCATTACCTTACATAGTTTTGTATTTATTCTGGTATAAAATGTAAACATAAAGCATGTGAAATTGTTCTTTTTTTTCTTTTTTTCTTTTTTTTTTTGCTCTTCTAGTACAGCTGCTACATGTATCCCAGCAATGCTGATGGACACTTCTTTGCAGGTGAATAAATCTCCTGGTATTAGTGATGAGTCCAGACCAATGAGACGAGTGTTCTTCATTTGGGATGATGTGTGAAACTCAACCAGGTTGAAGGAGAGAAAGAGGGTTTCCTTTTATCTATTACATATTGCCACAGCTTAATAGTCTTATCTGTAGCATCTATCTTCTGTAGATTTCCACTGACTCTTAACAAAGTGCATTCCTTATCGGGTCCACAAGGAAGAGGTCTTTTAGGAATCAATTATGAGATGACTGTATTTTCACAGCTCTAGTTCCGCCAATGATGATGTTTCCACTCCTGTCACTACATGACAATGGCATTTGCAGCATAATTATGTTGGCGGTCACCACCCTTCAAATGTCATTTCATGCCATCAAACCATTACCATCTAATAAATCAAATGTTTATGACAGACACAAAACTACCTGACATTTCACCTAACACAGCGTTGCAGTATAAACAGACGCTTCCCAAAAACATTGCCCACCAAAGCCTGGATTGTAAAGCTACAAACTGAACATGAGGAAAAATAATTTCACACTTTCTAATGAGACTGGGATGGATAAGTATGACTTTCTGAGATAATTACACCAGTTTATCATGTTTGACTGGACCATGGGCATCAGCCCATACAATGTGACTGAGGGTGAGATGCCAGCTGTTGCCACAAGCAAAAGCAATCAGTGTCATTGCCGTTTGTCCACGAGTTGCTGCTGTCAATTTCCAAGCCTTAATGTGTTTATCGTCAGTAGATGTGATTCTGTGAATAAAAAGTGAGCTGTGTTCACTGTCGTAGGCCCAAGTGGAGCGTTGTCATTTAATATTTTGTGTATTTTCTTTTATTTTGTCCATTAATGTCAAAAGGAGCTGAAGCTGATAAATACCATTTGTAACAGGACTAAATGATTAAACTTTCTCACACTGCACTCAAAGGCAGGTGTTAGAAGCTTTTTTTGATCTGTGTAAAACAGACTTTTATAAAATTGGAATAATTGGAATTGCAAAAATTGTTTCTTCTTGTGCTTTATCAGGTAACTTCCATTGATGAGCCTCTGTTTAACAGACTCCCACTCTGGAACTATCAGAAGTCCTACTGAAACGCATCCTACCAATAATAAAGACATAATGGCTTAATGTGGTTCCTTGACTTTACAAAAAGAGTGTGCCATAATTGGAGTGACTTTGTTTAAAATGATATCATTAGAAAGAATTTTTAAAAATTATATAATTGGAAAGAATTTTGAAAAAAGTGTGAACTAACATTAGATAATTAATAATATTTGTAATGTCTCCTGCAGGAGAAGAAAGATACACAAAACCTGTAAATTGCACAATGTCCTCCAAATCTTTTACACTGCATATACAGTACTATAAGCATATGGACCCAACACACTCAGTGGCCTAGTACAATAATAATTTCTCACCTCTGTAAAAATAATGCTTATAAAATTGTGTAGCTACGTGTCTCCATAGCTATGACACTATATGTCTTTTTTAGAACTCATTGGTTATTCAGAATGGATTACATTTCTACAGCTTACTCATTATTGAGGCTCACTAAAAGCACCTGCAATTTTCCACAGAGGACTGGCATGTCATGGTGGAAGTGCTGAGAGAGCACACCTTTCTTTTACTAGAAAGCACTGAGAGTATTAAAGAGATGGCATGAGGACATGATGAGTAAAAAATGTCTCTCTTACATCAAGCCATGAAGCTGATGGGATTTTCATGGTAGACTGAATCTGAGATGCATTCGGAATACAGCAAACACTCAGGACATATTTGTTTGTTACTAATGTAGTGGATAGCTAATAGAAGCTGCTGCGTTTTGAATGATAATAAATATGGTGAATTTTGACAACCTTCTACATTTTTTCTGGCACAAATGCACATGCTATCTCAAGGAAAACTTTTTATTGTACTATTTGCTTAAAGAATTATAAAGAAATTACTAAAACCACAGTGCACAACTGTCAGTACTATTTGTTCTTTAATCTAATCTGTTTTAGAGACAAGTGGAGAATGTTTTTTTTTTTTTACAATGTTACCAAATTATAAGCTACAATATCACACTCACATAGATACAAATACACAAAAAATAGCTAATTTGAGATCAAGGTAATATAAAATTTCCAGATACAAGTTTACACACAAAATAATTAATAAGTGATTGTAGAGATTGTCCTTTTCAAGACCTGCTTATTTAAGGCTATGGATTTGGTTACAAAAGCCTCAAATACGCTTTGTCCATTTAATGAACTGATCTTATTTTCAGAGAAAGACTGGGGTGTTCATAGAGTTCGCCCAGCTTGATTGCACTAGGCTGAAAAGAAAAAAAAAAAACAGGAAGCAAAAACGAAGAGATGTGAGAGGGAAGAATGGAGGGAAAAGCACAGAAAGAGGAGAAGAGGTGTAGATGGAAAGCAGGATGTGATAGAGATGGTGGCGTGCCAAAGTTATCCACTGATCCATGCCGAAACAGATGCATTTGATCACAGCAATTCTCGGGGTTAGAGCATAAATACATAATAAACAAAAATTAATGGAGGCAAAAGCAATGCATGTGTTTCCTCTGCCTGTGAGTTACCACTACAGTGACTGGAGAAGTGCAGAAGCATCCATATGGATGCTGCTTAGAGTAGACTTGTTAACATATATCCGCCTAGCAAAGTGTTACATGGATGGAATACACATCGGCCACATTTCATAATAACAATTCAAGCCTATGTAGGAGGAATTAATAAACAACTAAATATGATACAGCAAAAAAAAAGTGTCTGCCAAGCAAGCTGTTCAAGACACATTGGGTCAAAATCACTGGAAAACTGTTACTATGAAGTGCAAAGCACTTATTAAAACATGCTATAAAGGCTACACTCAGTAAGTACTCAGTACCGCACAATGAAAAAGAGAAAAGTGCAATACAAGCATGCTGATCATTTGACAATCCAGTCAAGGCTAGTGTATTGTTCTCTAACAGCTGCTTATGACTAATTCTACAAACATTGTGTGTATAGTGGCAGAGAAGCAATGAGGAGGACTCAGAGATTATATGTGAATTCTATGGCTTGCAATTAGAACAACCATTTTTCCCAACAGTGCACCAGAAAACACTGGGAAGTCGAGGATGATGAATTAGTCTAATGATTTCACAGTAATATTGCCCAGACACAGAGCTGGAGGAAATTGCTGTTCCTCTGTGAAGAACCTAAAATTACCCCTTAAGATATGAGTGAACTTTTGCCACTGCATCCTCTCTTACCATCATTATGCAGTGAACTTTGTAGTTTCCGTTGGTAGCAACTGGATTTCCACTGCCTGCTGTGACAGGCAGAACCTTTTCTCACTCATTCACCTTTTCTCTCTTTTGCCATCTCCTGTCTACGTGATCTCATGCTATAACAAGTATACAAAGTCTGATTGGATGCTTATGATTAGTACCACCTTCCACCACGCATCAGCTTGCCATATATGACTCCCCCCATCTCAGGCGATGTGAGTCACGACATAGTTTGTATGTACTGTATTGTATAGGCAATCTCAGGTATGTGGCCTTTGCAGGGGAAGAGAAAGGGCAGAGGAAAACATGATAGAGAACACAACACACACACATACACATGCCTATGTAATGCCAGGAAGCCTCGGGGGTGAAGGGCACAGGAGTCAGCCCGACAGTTCGGCAGTGAACGCTAATTAGCGCACAGTTTTGACCTTGACAAGCCATCCTTTCTCCTCCGTCAAGAGGCAATTGTTGCCACAATCCAACACAGACGGAAAGAAAAGCCTCAGCTGAATGAGATCTATTGATGGCAGAGTGAGCAGTGAAGAGGCAAGGAGACAGGAATAAAAACATTGCCACAATGCTTGACATACTCCCTAAGCAACTTGCGGTGACTTTGGTTTGTTGCACCCTTATTTGGATGCATCACACAACTATAGAATACAAAAACACCGACTTCAGTAAATAAGGTCTGGGTATTTTGGGGCCGTGCCGGTCTGCGCTGATCAGGGCCTTTAAGCCCTTTCTGGTTGATTAACGGAGGAAGAAAAGTTTTGCCTGAATAAATTAAAAAGTCCACCAGATACAGTATTTATTATAGATAATAAGGAGGAGATGTTTGCACGTTATACATCTTTGTTTTTAGGATTTCCAATGGCAACAGAAATTCAGTTTCTTGTTAAAAAAAAAGCTTTGTGTTTACATCAAAACCAAAGAAATTAGATCAGAGACGGTGAAGAAGAAGCTGTAATTAAATGTTGCTGTCACAAAAACAGTTTGATGCAACTCTTTTCAGTGTAACTATATCAGGAAGTGTCTTTCACATCCTCAATGCAACATCAGCAATGAATAAAAATGTATCAACCATCCTCCTTCCCTTTGCAAACCTTCTATCTTCTGGGGTGCTATAACACTAGATTTCCGGTACGCATGATATTTTGAGGAAAATAGTTCAGTATTTTTGGCTTAAATTCAACAGCTTGAGCCATTTTTACACAGCAGGAGCCTCTGCAGAGATTGTTATGGGTTTCCATAGGGTTGGTTTTGGAATCTCTATGTGAGGTGTTTCAGTTTTTAAAAGGGGTTTTCAAAACCTGTTTTGAACATGCAACAGTGAATGCAGCATTGAAACTGCTCACCAAGGTACCACAATCATGTCCCTGCCTATGAAAGCAGGAGACAGTCACATACCTACAACTACTAAAATGTTGTTCCAGTGGGAGAAGAGATATAAAGACAGTATTTTACAACAGTTTTTCTCATCCATTTCAATGCTAATGTTGTTGGCAAATAAGTATTCTCACCAACAATGAAGTGCCGCTAAACAATGAAGTCATCAAATCTTTTTGTGCCTTGAAAAATATAATTAATCCTCTGTGGTAAAAAGTAGAAAATACAGCACCGGAAGTTGAACAAAAAAACAGCAATACTCAAACTTTTTCTCAGTTATGTACCCCCCGTGGAATAGTTTTTCACTCAAGTACCCCCTCAAAGCTTTTTTTTAAAGATGTGTTTGAGGGTTTTTGCATCCCGTTATGTGATAAATTGATTTTTGCAAATATTGTCCTAAAAAACTCTGGTGGCTTAGCAACATCACAGGTGTGCTTTGAGGTAAGATGCCCCTGGAGATGTTGTAAGCTAGTTTCTCCCAACATAAAAAACATAATAATTTATAGTGGGAAAGTTTTGATGGACGTAAATCCCCCCAAATTTTTCTCCTAAACACTGGCAGAATTTTTAGAGCTCTACTTTTACCTTCTTTGGTACTTTACGGTGCTTTCAGTAGCATTGCTAGTACTCTTCATCAATGAATCTAGTGTCACTTTTTTAATGCGATGACTGATTGATAGGTGATATAAAGTTTGGGACATGCCACATTGTTTATCACAATCTTGATATGGAGATGACCTGAACTTTGTTGGAATTATTACAAATTGTAGTGAGTAAAATTGTGTTTATAAGGAATAAAAATGTGTATTTTCTCAGTATATTCCCTTTAATCCCTTTAAGTGTTTAAAGAGGGTATCCCCATTTGATAAATCGAACTAGAAGAGCAGCATCTCAGACCAAAATAAAACCAACAGTAAACTTAAGTTAAAGGTTTCTTGTAGCTCCAAGGCTCCTTTATTTTATGGAAAATCTGACCACTGTTCTTGACCTTATTCATCAAGTTGTGGAAGGCTTTTCAGCTGTAGGTGGTTGATTTTATAAATAAAACCATTCAAAGCTATGTGATTTGAAATGTTATGATAATCAATTTGGTGCATCACACGTGTAGCCAATAAATAAAGTGATAAAAGAATATTGTATCAGCGTTGTATTTTCTATCATTCATGTCGTCTAAAGTGCAACACCAAACTGAGTAAAATGGTGTAATATAGATTGATAGACTTATCTATAGAGTAAAACCTGAGCCCCCGGTGGTATAGTTCAGCAACATTCCTAAATGCAGCACACTAAAATAATTTCTGTGCCATTTCCTGGATGCATTTATGCATTTATGACTTTTTCATAAGGCATTTCATATATAATGGAGGCCAGAGGAAATGGGGAAGAATGCAAATTAAAGAGTCAAGCTTGTTAAAAGGCTGGTTTACTGTTCCCAAAAGTTGGGAAAAGTGTTTACATGCTTGACTTGTCCTGAATCGACCCTAGTTAACAATTCATGGTGAAACTTTCTCTATCTTTTAGTTATAACTGGGGATAAAATACATTGGGAGTCAATTGGTGCTCCGGTTGTCTTGTGCACTCACTCAACCCCCTTTTAAGCTGTCTGCTCCTGGTTTCCTCTTCATATCCGTCTCCTCCCTCTGTGTCTTCAGTGTCAGTGACTTCTGCTGGAGACCTCAAGCTCAAGGTCACAGAGCCACATTTGTGGAACGCTGAGCTTTTAGGCCTAAGCTGCTAATCATCAGGTTAAGTCAATATTCTGCAGCAGGGGAGAGGGAGCATGCATTTCAAATCTTGCTCTGTAGGAGCAGAAAATATTCAGCACCTTTGTTAGGAAAACCATTAACTGCACCACTTTATGAGATTTTACAACACAAAACTTCATGAGCTTAAACATTATCTGCAAGTTCATAAATTGCATTACAAAAATAGATAAAATCCATCACCTGTGATATTAACCAACGTCTTTGGAAGTAAATTGGTGTCTGTGTGGAGAACAAAATAGCTATGCGCAGTGAGTTGTGTAGGCAGCCATAAGGGAACTGATCCACAGCCCGGTGCTCAGCAGAGTACATCAGAACTGACAGCGACATCAAAGAGTGGCGACAAAGCCTCATGATGAGCATGAAGTGTGTGTCTGTGTAGGTGTTGGGGTCACTTTTCAGTCACAAGGTTAATGACTACCAGTATGGGGGAGGCCATCTAATTCTCCCGCTGGCCATTCATAGTGTGGCATTTCCCTGTCAACACTGCAGAATCAGAAATGGGGGTGTTCAGCACAAAGGATAATGAGTGTGAGCACAGGAGTAAAATTTATCTTGCATATGAAACCATAAGACTGGCCTAAGAGTATAGTGTATAAATGGACGTCTAAAATGTGGTAAGAAAACAAAAGAAGGGGAAAGAAACCCAGGCCAGGCTAGCCCTCCCACAGCTGGGAGATAAAAATGAGTGATATCTGCAACACTTGCAACTCAATCTCTTTATGGTAAAATGAGCCAAGGATAGGAGCTAAGAAACAGCAGAGGGAAGGAACAGCAACTCTTTTTCCCCTCCACCAACTTTATCTCAGTCGAACTGCAGACATGGCACTCTCTTCATCACTTTACCCTGCCTCATCTTCTTGTTTCCTACTATATCTCTGACTAACACACTTATGCTTGTGGTGGCAGACAGGCAGACAAACACCAACATCAGGTCCCTGGACAGATGTGCTTTCCAGTGTTCTGCACAGAAACCGGATTGTTCAAATGCTGAATAATTACCATGATAATCATCTCCATCCCACAAGGGTCTGAAAATGCATACCTGACATCTGACATTTGATACCCACGGCTCCTCGTGCAATCTGCATAATCATATTCATACCTAATTTCCATGCATATGTTTGGAAAAAAAGAGTGGCTTTTTGCATTGAGGTATGGGCTTGATAACTATAACATACCACAATAAAGACGACCGAAACAATTACAGGATCAGTCAGTGGTTTGACAGAAGAAAATGAGACTTAATTTAACAATGGATAGATATTTTTGGACGGTTATTTTGCTATTGTTTTTTTGCAGGCAGTTCAGTATAAATCTACTTTACTCAGTTACAAAATAACTTTAAGATAGACTTATGGTTGAAATAATAACAAGATGTATATACATATATATATATATATATATATATATATATCATATATTATGCTAAAGAAGAAAATTATACTATTTCCATCAGTGGTAATTGTAAATTAACTAGCAGAAGAAAAATAAAATTTAGCAGTAGTAAAACCTGAACTTATTTCTGAATTGATTTACCCCAAAATAATTGGAAGATAAATTGAATGAATAAAAATAATAATTAGTTTTAGCCTCGAGCATTCCTCCTTCACTCTGCACTAATGCACTGGCATTATTGTATTAAAGCCAGTGTGCAGACCATTAAAGTACTGTGCAGTACTTGTCACCTTTTTCATGTATAAAGTCTCTAAGTATTAACCATGGAGGGGCATAGAAACCGTCAGTAATTGCTTCCTAGTACTGGCTATCACACATTTCACTTAGAGAGTACAAGAAAAAAAACATTATTGTTTTCAAAACCCTTTCACACACTAAGATTAGGTGCAGCAATGGTCAACAATAGAGCAACTCTTTTATGAAAGATTTTCTCAAAGTACAAATATGTTTTTCTGTATGCATCTGTTTCAGGCCATTGGGAAGCTGTTTTGGCAAGAGATCACGTCCACTGATGTGCTTTAAAGATGAAGCAATGATGATTATTTTACAGAGCTGTCTGGCGTGTTCATCATCCATTTTGGCAGAGAAATATACAACACACAGTTCCTCACTACAAAACAACCACAATATAGAGACAAACACTAGTTCACTTTGAATTGTTTGGTATACAAATTTGGGGAGTTTGGTTTTTTTGGTGCTACTGGCAACATGAAGTCGCTGGTTTAACCTATGAAGTCTAGTTTATATCAAAGAGGGAGGGGAAACCATTTGGAACCATCTGAACCTAAGTTGAGATAAACTAGAAATATTATTTAAAATTTATATATAATTTTTACTTGAGGAGTGAAATACTTGTACATAAAGGTCTGTTTACATTTAGTGTTCACAAATCTACTGAAATATATAATTTAATGAAAGCATATGGCTATTAATAGTGTGATTTTTTATTGAGCATTTATCTCGCAGTGCCATAATCTGAACAATTTTGTGGCACCACATAGACAAAGTGTTATACTGAGAAGCCACAGTTATTCAATTATTCTAGTTATTCACATGGCGGTGAAATGGATGCTAAGCTTTTTTTTCTCTTCTTTTCACACATTTCAGACATATGTGCTTCTAGGACATTAGGAGATAAGTTGGGAATAGTGAGAAGTGATTAGGCAAAGCAGTTGACAGATATGAGAAATGTTGTTAGCCCATGTTTAGCACGTGTATAGTGCAACTCAGTCTGGATGATAGTTTATGCAGGGTACCCCCTTAAATCACACCCTTCCTCCCTGCATGCTCCCTCCTGTATCCTCAGTGAAACGCATGCCCCGCTCATACACTAACAGCTCTTCAGAGCAGCTTGGCTTCAGCATGAGATCCAATCCCTCTCACTCTGAATCATGCTGTGATGGGACAGCAGTCCAACCTCTCATATTTCCTCAAAAGCACAGTCACTGATACAAAGCTTGACTGGCAGCCAGATCCATCTCTGTAGCTTTTTGTTGCCTTCACCTGAGAGAAAAGCCCTTAAACTGTGATGGGCACTCATTCCCCTGAAAGCCTATTGTGGGTTTTATTACAGAGTGGCTCAAGCACAGGGTCTCCCCACAGAGGATCATCTGATGTGGTCTTCCACGGGGTGTCTGTGTTTCATGTATTACACACTGTAGACCCAACAATGCAGGCCCCTCCCAACCTCTCTGTATTTCTTTGTTTCTCATTTTTGAGCTAAATGGAATTAAAAGCTTTTCAACAGGGATGCTTTTTTTCTTTTTTTATCCCTACTTTTGCCCTTTTGAACAACCTAAGGGGGGGTTTAACATGCTATTACCCTTTGACACAATGCTGGTGTTAGAATTAGAAGAGTTGTGCGGTATTTAGCCAAGGCTGCAGACAGTGAAATGGAAGGCAGGAAAAGACCTGCATTCTCCAGTGAGAAGAAATGGAGAGGGCGCCTAGGGGCAGTGGGGTTGGAAGGCCCCAGCCTGCGCCCTGTCCACTGCAACCTGCCAGACACAGTCTGAATCCCATTTATTCCTGGTGACCTTAAATAAAATGCTGGCTACCCCTGTGGGCCCCATGTGAGGCTAAAACCAAATGGGCTGTGTTCTGCTCACTTTCTACCCCACTGCTAGAGAAAATGAGCTTTATCTGTGGGGGAACTCGGGGCCATGTGACTAAATGCCCCCTTCCCTGCATGAGTTTTCCCACAAACCCCATTCTGCAGTTAATCTGCAAAGCTGTCGCTTTTTAATTACTGGCATTTGGTATTAGAGCGCTCCAATGTGGAAACCATTTTTTGATTTATTCCGCAAAGTTTCCACTCATGCAGTAAATCGCTGGGGCAGCTTGAATGTTTGTGAGCCGTGTTAAACATGAAATTGTACACACACTCTCATCTCACACGTGTTCTCCAAGGTGACGTGGTGGGGGCTGTCTGACATAGGTGCCACTTAATTACTGCAAAGAAACTGATAAAGGAAATATGTAATCCTAGTTGATTAAGTTAGGTTGTTAAACCAGTGGGTGGTGACAAGTATTTGAGAGGTGAGAAATTGTTAGATTAAACTCAGTGTGTGTCTCTTTTGGCTGTCAAGGACGCACGGAGAACAATACAATGCACCGCACATTCATATCAAGCTCTGAGATATATATGAAAAAACCTGTTAAAACTGGTATGTGTAATGTGTTGGTTAATAAATCATTCCATTGCAGACATAGCCAGTGGTCTGGAAGTGACAATTTCTCACCCATGTTTGTATTTTCATGCATTGAAATCAAGCAGAAGCGGAGATGTAGCATATTTTCGTAGCTGCCACCTTTGCCTTGTTTTACATTGTCTCCCGTACAGAGCAGGCTGTAACATCAGCTGTACCACACTCCAAAAGACTGAATATATATTTGTCTTCAATTCTTTTAACTTGATAATGAGTTGTTTGAGATGTTTGTTTATTTATCTCTACTGTCCTGACAATATTTTACCACATTTCCACCAAGCAAAGAAAGCTGCCCACCCTTTTGCCACATGGACCCATACTGTATACTGGTAGTTTTCAAGTTCCCACCACACGTCCACACAGAGCCAAAGTCTGCATGAGCGACTCTAATTAAAGTGGAGTTAATCACAAATAGCTGGATAGGTCCACAATTGAGGCATATGTTAAGAATGAATAACTAATTAGAGCAGCAAGCAGCGAGAGAAGTCCCAGACTGCTTGAGAAGTCTCGGCACGTTACTAATATATGAAAAGGTATAAACAAACAGCAATCTGGTTGTTTAGCTCCTCCATCCCACTTACAAGGATCCAATTATGGCAGATCCCTGGAGCTGCCAATACAATCAGGCAAGAGTGAGTTGGCGTTATGATTAACTGTGAAGGCCACAGACTCGCTCTATGGCTGCTCCAGCTAGCCAGACAGCTAGCAGGCCTCCACTGACAGGGGTGGTAATGTGGCTGGGCAAGCCCAAGGGCTCCACTCCCAGAACGGGCCATCGGAGAAGGCAGCACCACAGAACGCAGACACACACAGCAGAAGCGTCAGACACTGCTTTCAGGCTGTGCTGTTATATGTAAAACTAATTCAGTGGATGACTTGTTTTTATGGAGCACCACAGTGTGTGATATAACCCACTACTAACACTTTACTTTCCTTGAACAATGCTTAGAACCATTATGTTCGAGGAACAGGCCTGAGAAAAAAAACAAAGTGTAGGCACTTTTATTTGAAAACTGATTTTTTTCCTCTAATAAAGGAGGGACGATATGCAGCTCATGATCTGAATATATCTAAAGATACTAATCTTTGATAACAGTTGGTCAGCTTTGAGACGTGAACCCAAACCGTGAATCCTAGCACATGCAGGTCGCTGCTGTCAGCAACGTGGCTTTAGTGGATGTCAAACCTGCAGCGCAGTCCTCTTTCATACATATGATTGTGCTTTTTTTAGAACATTTTGGGCAGGAATATCAGTGTGCAGCCGAGAGGTAAGCTGGGCAATGGATGAAGCCGGGTTTTTATGACATTTACCATTGAGTGCTGGAGGTCATGTACAGTTAGCCATCTGGATAACAGGGTACTGTAAAACATTTTCCCTCATACCAGACTGTAGGAGCAGTTGAGCCAGAGAGGGAATGAGACAGCTGGTGTGCCTGTGCAAATACAGTGTTTGCCACAGAGGAGGTGCATGGCTACAATAACAGTAGACAACATCTCTGGATGCAACTTGTGGATCGTGTTGGGTAAATAAATATTCTATTCTTTCTGTCCTCATGGGTAATATGTGCTACGCTTTGTATACTCAAGGGTAGAGGGGAAATACTCAGATCCTCAGCAGCCATCCGGCGTTAACGAGAAAGACACCTACAGACACGCTGTTGGAGGTTAGCAGCGTGATACAATCAGTTTTGCACACACAGACACACACTTACATGGAACACTGCAGGTGGGAAACAACAAAAACAAGCTTCAACTTTAACCTGTGCACTGCTGTCTAAGATGCTCACAAGAACACAGCTCACCTCAAATGCCTTTATTTCCTTTAGTCTGACCCAAAAGATAATGATTTTTCAAAAAAGACCTCCCACCCCACTTCAATTAGAGATGCTGATTGGTAGCAGTCCTTATTCCAGCAGGAGGCTACTCAACCTTCAGCTCAGTGGAGCTTTTCACTGTGAGATCCAGTCTGGATCTTCATCCTGCCCCACTTCTTGTTTGGTCACAGCTCTGATATGACTTATATAAAGATGTCCATGTGTGTTTTTGTGTTTATTTGAAAGTCCACAGTTAGAATAGCAGCAGTGGGCAGCTAAGTCTTCGCTTCCCTCCCAGATGATTAATACGTGGGCTTGTGGTGGAGCTGCAGGGGGAGAAGAGGAGGTCAGGACTAGAGATTTGTTTGTGGTTTAATTAGTGCAATCCTGGCAAATTCTCCAGCCATAATTATGGTCACAGTTCTGACTGACCTTTCAATTTCTTTTTTTTTATTTGTTGTTTTTTCCTCTTATTTATTTTTTTTTATTTTGTGTGTGTGTATGTGTGTGTGCTTTCCCATGTTTTGGGTTTTTTCTGATCATATTTTATTCAGGCGCTTTGTTGTGGAAATTCTGTTTAGCCAACATCTCCATGTTGCACACAAACACATACACACATAAGTACAGAAACAAACACTTTACAAGATGGCCAAGCGACACTTCTATCCTTTATCATTTTCCTTTGTCCCTCCCATACACACACACACACACACAGACACACACTGAAATTAAAAGGATCCACTTTGAAGTGATGGGGCCAATGTGGCACTGGCTGAGAAGCTTGTCCAGAAGGCAGGAATCCATATTTATAAACATGTCATTCTGTTTGCTTTCATAAAATTCAATTTTTCACAGATCGGAGGGGACATCCTAATAACATGTGGATATATTGTCTACGTTTCCACCAGCTCAAGACCATGGTTATTTGGTTTGGGTTATTTTTTATTCTGAGGTCAGGAAGGAGATGAGAGGCAGGATCATTTAAATGTATATTTAAGCTGGAAAAGGAGGAAAAAGATTTTTGCAGGAAAAAATACTAAAAACTATATATATATATATATATATATACTAAAGATATATTTGATATTTGATTGGGTAACTGATACAACAGAATACTTACTAAGACAGCAATGAAGTTCTGCTAGGATCGATTCTTCATTCTCAGTTATCAAAATGCATAGCAACACAAAAAGAAAATGTGACACACATACCTGTCACAAATACCTGTCACACTCCCTGCCATTATAATACAGATGTAGCCTGTATAGCTACAGTGCAGAAACGATGATGAGTCAAGAGATGAGTGTCTCTAATATACATGCATATAGACACACATGAATGCACACAACAACAGCACAATATAAGAGCAGGGCAAGCACCAGGGGGGATGTTTGCTGCCAGGGCCCCTGCAGGGTAGCAATGGCTTCCTGTTTGCAAGCCTTTCTTTAGTGAAAATGCTTAAAACGGGACAAACGAGAGCAATGCTTATCCAGCAAAATTGCTGCTAGATGGAGCAGAAAGTGCACAAATTTTCTATGACACCCCAGTAATGAGGTTTTATATTGACCCAGGCACTGAGTGGAAGGGCTCTGTGCTCTTCTTCTCCTAAACTCAGTCAGCTTTCCTCACCCTCTATTTGGCATCTCAGAACAAAAAACACAGTATGGGCTCAGGCAGGAAGCAGAGCAAAAACACAACTAAACAAGGGGCACTCAAGTCAGGATACATCCACTACAGAGGTGGTTTACTTAAACTGTGAGAAAGTGAATTATTTTCTTTTTTTATGCCAAACAGACATATTTTCGCTCTCTCATATTTTGAGACCTGGTTTAGCAGCAACTGCATGTTTATACTCTGTGTCTTATCGTCAATGTGAGTAATGACAGCACATTTTGAAGGCTTGGGTTGGTGGAAATACACACAAATTTATCCAATATTGTACTTTTTTTTATATGCGTTCAACTGTGTCGCTTTAATTTTCATTTCATTTTCACTAGAACAGTTTTAAATCAAACACAATGGATCAGTACAGACATTTTAAGGCAAATCCATTAATTTGAAGAAATTAATGTTCCAATAATATTCATATAAAATTACTTAAATCAACACATTACTCCTACTGTGTCTCTACTCAGACAATCTCTCAATATCATGATCAGCACAGATCACATGAACTCATCTGCTAAAGCTTTAATTGTCATGTAAATTGATGTAAGAAGTTATCGGAGGCCCTGTTACATTGATGGTTTTTGTTTTGCAATAGAGAATGTTTGCCACCAGAGAAATCCCTTTTCTCTTCAGAGAGGCCAGTCTGGATGTTCCTCCCCCACCCCATTAAACTGTCTGCTGATTTTAATGGAATGAGCGAAGTTGATGTGATTGGCCATTACTGAAGCCTACACCCATTGCACCTGCTGAAAATAGTCTTCTGGAACCTGCTAATATGTTTCTTATTAATGTATTATGTTGGCCTAATCCTCTTTCTCTTTGCGCCAGTGTTGCATTCATGTCTTGCAATCAAAATTGTGTAAAAACAAAAGCTCCATAACACACTCAACAGGTTTGTGCATGTACAGTTTTCTACATATTCTCACATTTAATCTTCCAGTAGTTTCAAAATAAAGTCAATTTAAAGCATCAGTTTATTTTCTCACGTAATATATGTAACATGTATTAGTCTCTGACTGAAATACACTAAAATAAATCCATACTTCGTGAATGAACTGAGGATCATTGTTGGCTTTTACACAAAACTGTACACACAAAAGAGCAGCTGCTGTGATAACTGTGCATGCTTCCCATTTGATCAGAATCTCCCTCAAGACATCTCCCTCGCAGAATGCTGAGTGCCTGAGGCAGCGGTCCATGATGCACGGCGCTACATCCTAGAGCTGGAGCAAGTAAAGGTCAGCATTGGATGTTTGTTAAAACTAAGGAAGTTGCTTCCTTCTGAACAGTTATCATCTCATATGGTAGCATATGTGTACCATCTAGCACCGTGGCCTGACACTGACATTCACAACAAAAAAAGAGCAAGACTCTCCATCTCCCTGAGATGAAAGTAAGGTTGCATGTTGGTGTCTTGTAGGCAGAGGCCAACTCGTCATGCGCCATTCATTACCACTGTGATAGTGCGTCCATCAGGATGGCCTGGTGATGCATTTCTTTTAAAGTACAGGCTCAAAAAGTCATCACTCCTCTGAGGAATTAAAGATTTATGTTTTTTTAGAAATAATTTTTAACATACATCTTAATTATTACCTAAAAGAGAAACAAATCTTTATTTTACAGTCATATCTGCTTTAAAAGTTCTTACCACTTCATATTAGACAGTTTAGGGTGTGTTTTCTGTACAATCTGTCAACATTCAGCCTGTGCTTTCTGACAAACATAAGCCCTAGAGGCCGCTCACAATGCATTAAGAATGTTTTCTTTTTGACAACACATCAAAATGTGACCTTTAAATGATTCTTGTTATCAGGGACGCTGAACAAGAAAATCGATAGGATGCAGCTGGAGAGGAGGGATTAATGCAGACCAAATTGATCATTCCATTTCATTTTCATCTTGATTTGATGTGCCAGCTATACACACCTAATGTGACCACAAACTGCTTTTATCACTTCAGAGGAAAATCCTTTGAGCCAAAAAAATACAAGCTCAACAAGCTTCTCAGTTGCAAAAAAAAAAAAAAAAAAAAAGCAACAGGGGAGGAGCGGGATCCTTAACAGACAGTTAACCTTAATATTAAAGAGCTGTGTTTTTTTCCTTTTCCTTTCATTACTTGTCTGTGCTTTTTACCGTGTGCCTCAATTCTGTTGCATCAGCTCACCGCAGGGAATACACAACAGCAGAACTCAGTCTATTTCACACAGTTTGTTGGTCCATCAAACTGCAAAAACAAATACATTAATCATCCGAACACACTGATAGATCATTAATTATTGTACCTCACTGTTGATGTCACACGTTGTTGAATCCTTTCATAGATAATCACAGTACTTTGGTGGAACTTCATTAAACAAACTGTTCATTTGCAAGTGAGGATGTGTGCCTGCACATCCACACTCAGCTTTGTCAGAGATAAAAGAGATAAAAGACTATATTTTTCTTCTTAAGAATCTTTCTACAAACATTAAAAGGAATATCTGCCATAGAAGAATTGCACCATTTTTCCACTTCCTGCACGCAGCAGAGATTGGGAGCGTATTACAGCTGAAATGGCAGAGCTCAACAGATAACTACGATAACAAAGATAGCAAATCTGGGAAATGAAAAATGGCACTTCTCCTCTACAAGGAGATACATCAGTGTTTATTAAATCAATGCCAGACAGAGGAATGTGAAGGTAAAATAATGAACCACTTATAAATGATCTTTGCTTCGCTGGGCCTTACCTGATCAGGGTGTTCAGGGACCACCAATGCGATGCATATTAGAAGAGGTCTATTAATCCTACTGCTTCCTCATAGCTGACTTTAAAATGGGTGAGTCCTTTGTGACTTACTAGGCACATCCTTTATAATTTTTCAATGTGAAAAAAGTAAGCCTCACAACTTTCATTGATTGGGAGTGAAAGTTTGGCTTATCTGTGTGTTTCTCCTACAAGAGTGCAGATATTTCATTATGGTGCTCTGGGACACACATTACACAGCTTGGCTACCTTTCACACAGCATCCATGGCAACTGAAGAGGCTGCTCTCCCTGTAGAAATGTGCTTTTAATTGAGTGACATCTAATCAGGCAGTGAAATACAGCAGTAGAGTTAACAAAACAGGTCAACGAGGGACAAGGACTTCCAGTTGCAATCCCCATCACTGCGCAGTGCTTAGCCGTGGCGTTGACCAACCCATATTACTCGGGTTTTAATGAACCAAATTGCAGGGCTGAATGTGTTCTTCACAGGATCCTTGGGTGAATGTGTGATTGGAAATGATGAGCCCTTCTTAAGACTACACCAGCTTGGGGAATGGGCATGTCTTTGATGTGCTGAAATTACTGGAGCTGAGAGGTCTCACAAGCTACGCCTTAACACATATTAAACAAGCTCTAAAGGATGAAATTTTCACCGTCATCTGTATTTTTTTTCCTATTGCTTTCTTTAGTGGGATATATGCAGTGCCAGGCGTGGCAGTCTTTTCTTCCTCAAACATTACTTGTGCTTTTAGCTAAATAGCATTTCCTTCTTATTATCAGATATTGAATCAGCACACAGTGGGACACCATCAACTCCCCTTCGAACCAAAATCATCAGCAGTCACAGCAGTCTGGAGTGACACACATAGAAAGAAGGGTTTAAAGCACACTCGCAGTAAATCGTCTGCCTGCGCTTTGGGGAATCATTGGAATTCATGATCTTTTCTCAGTATGCTAACAATAATCTTCTGCTAACTCTGTCTCGCACATCACTGGGCATGGCAAACACTTGTCTTCACTGAGTCTCAGGCAGCATCTCCTCACCATGCAAATTTCAGGGCTGTGCCCCTCTTTGTATTACAACTATGTCCTCAACCTTTGCCAGACGCTACCTTTTTAAGCAGTAGGATGACAAAACCAGCGCTGGTGAATGTCTCCATACACACTGTATTCCTCACAGTGGATAACACTTTGATAAAGCTTTGAGCTGTAAACAACTGGAAATGGGATTTTTCTGTTTGTAGATTGCAATGAGGCACATTGCAACAGTCTCTAAATGTCTCTGCTAAACAAATGCACCACTCCAAAAGCAACCAAGCCCTCGCTAAAAAAGAGTGCAAGGCTTACTTTTGTTAAGCAGGATATAATAAATGTTTCTGCACTAAATTGTGCTGGTGAATAAAAAAGTAATTTAAGTAAATTTTGTCTGCATTTCTCTGCAGGTGAGTCTCTTAACTGGTAACACATTAGATAGATGCTGCAATAGTGAAGCTTCAGACTTACGTTCATTCTTTACTTGCAACCAAATGGAACAGGACTGGATATAAGCGTCATGTCTTGTATTTCCTCTTGTTACAGATCCATCTTTTTTTGTTTTACTGTTTTATCATGTTTTATGTATCGTATATATGAGTCTGTGTACATTTTAGGACAAATACCTCCTTTGGGAACAGTGAAGATGAAGCTTAAAAGACGATGTAAAGACCAAAGATTAGCACAACAGATGGTTTTGTTATAGTCAATTTGCACAACAGCACTGAAGGAGGTGCTGAATGTGTTATGAGTATCACTGAAGACAAATAAAGACATAACCATACGCTCAAGTCTGCAGATTAATTGCTAGTGTTTTAAAGTTTTCTTTTTTAAATGTATCCACACATCTATATCGTTAAAGTACAAATGTATGTGGGGAAAAGCCTTGATGAAGAAAATTTAGCTTGAAAACATTGACTGTAAATATAAATCTATACGTCTTGTGTGAAATTACAGTCGTAGCATTTCTTCATTAACATTAGAAGAGTAATCTGGTGACTTTTGTGATTGCAATCACATTTTAAAATGCCTGTAGACCAGTGCGTCTTATCACGCTCAACGTATTATTACAGACCCGTTTCATCTGCCTCACCTCCAGCTTGAAGCTTTGATGGTGTCAAGTGGGAGACGACAACCAATTAAAAGAAAATCAGTCAAACAACTTGGGGTCAGATCTCAAGATGCTCCCAATCACTCATAATTTCCTGTTGTTATGCTGCCTCTGGACTGCTCCTGATTGGAGTCTGATAAGTGGGAGTGTGCACAGTGGTCAGTACACTACGGCAGCAACAGTATCTTGACAAAAACAAACTCCACTGAAGATTGCAAGACCACTATAATGCCCCACTTATCTGTCTTTACTTCGATTAAGTCCGGCAGCCCACTGAGCATGGCCATGTTGTGTTAAACAAACAAGAGCAGAGATCTTGTAGGACCTTTAATAATACTGGCAGGACTTTTTTTGTTGTTTTTTTTTCAGGAATGCAAAAGCTTGGAGATGATAGGCGTGGGGTCTAGCAGGACAAGGCGCTAGTCCTGATAGTATTTCTGTGCACGTCCTCCGCTGTTAGTCATTACTGTGTGCAGACGAGGGGTGATGTTTACTCTGCTGAGACAAGCAAGTCTACTGCTCTGGGTTGCAACCTTGTGACTCTCTTATCCCTTCTGCTGCCAGCTCGCCTAACGTCTGGCCCTGGCCCTGCCAAACCATCAGCTTACTGGCCTATTGCTGCTGCCGAATGCCTTTGGACTATCACGTCTGGGTTTGTGGAATAATTTCTATAAAAGAAGCAATGATTTTTGTGCATACAGTCTGTCTGGTGGGAGTTGGGGTGATATTTCAGGAAATAATGCCATAATACACACAAGGGATGTGATACTGCAATGCATTGCTGTGCTACATTTCCTACTTTTGTCTTTAGTTTCCTTGTGTTGTCACTTTCAAACATTACCTCCACCCACACATGTGCAAAAAGGAGGAAGGAAAAGAGAGATGGTGATAGAGAGTTACTGCAGTACACAATGTGTGAAATTTGGAGTTTTAATCTTTGGTAATAGATTTAAAAATGGAAAATCAATGCAAATGTGTTTTGACGTTTTATCATACAGCGATGATGAAAATAAATGACAGTTTGAGATACAAAGGAAAGATTCCAGCAAGCACAAGTGACAGTTTATTTGTGTAAAACTAATGGCTGAAGGACAATAAAAGTAACAAAGCAGGGAGACAGATAAGTGTGAAATAAAAAGGACAAATAAATTAAGAGAATGGAACAGTTATAATTTTACAAATTGAAACAATTATAACTGTTAACCAAAAGTCAAAGGGACAGAAACAAGTCAAAGCGAATGAGTCAGTCAGAGAATGAGAATGAGTGTGATGTACTGTGGCAAAAAGGTTCAAATCAATCATAATGCTCCAAATAAAAAAAATGAAATGATTACCAAGCTTATGCAGGAGATCAGGGGTCAGAGGTCAAGTTCAATATAAACACGGAAACCATTATGGCGTCTGCATGGATGTCTCTGGAAGAAATAAACAAGGAGTTGCAGTAAGTACACTTGAGTGTAAGCACTGTTTAAGTCCTACAACTACTTGACAATATGTAGCACTCAAATATTAATGTGACACAATGCTGTAGTAAGCACTGATTCACAGCAGTGCACGAGCTGGAGATGCTCAGTTTCCTTAAGTGGTGCTGGGCTATTTCAGAGTTTAGTGAATCCCAGACCCACTTATTCTAGCCCTTTAAAGCAATAGAGGGCATATTTTTATCATCCCATAACCGCATCCAAACCATAAATTAGTGTTTGCTCATTTCCAAACCTCTCAGCAAAATTAGGCGGACTAAGCGAGACACCAATGCAATGCTAACACATCACTCACGCTTTCTGTGTCATGATTTCATCCCCATCTTTTCTCTTCTACGCTTTCCACACAGCAAATTTTAAAAGCAGCGCACACGGTGTACACACTAGTAAGACAAAGAGTGTGTCTGATTTTGTTTCCCACAACAACAAAAAAAGGAGCCTTATAGTAGTAGCACAAAACAGCGTGCAAAGCTCCAGCACACTGAAGACAACAAAAGCATTACTCTTTGCCAAATGAAGAAAAACTACACAAACAGCTGTGCAGTCGAAGCAGAAAGTATTCATCTATTTAAGTCTGAACATTTTGTTATGCAGAATATGCTTTACATTTATTTGATATTGTTTCTATGAAGTGGAAGGGAAATGCGCAAAATAAAACCTGTTCTCTCAAATTTTACTCAAATATGCTGCTCTGGGGTTTTCTGACATATTGCGAAAGGAGAAAATCTTCACTTTCTAAAAGTATTTCTGCAGTTTTTCCCACTCACATCTCTGTTCGAATGATCCCTTTGTTAACAGTGAGCAGGGTCAGTGACACCTCATCACTCTATGCAACCCCTCTGTTGGAGGAGTATAAATAACAATGCAGATCCTGATGTTTCACAAAAAATATATTGTGCAGGCTCGGTTACTTCTCAGCAAAAAAAGTGAAACACAAAACTACAAATCATAGTTTAATTAAACCGCAACAAAACTACATGCAACCAGAACAAAAACTCCTTTTAAAGCTTTGATGCTCAGGAAAAAAAAGCTTTTTTTCTAGAAAAAAAAAAACCTGTTACAAGGTCCTTTCCACAGCCTGAACATGAAATCCAAACAACATCAGCTGTAAGACAGCAGTTCTGCACACATTAGGCCCCGAGGCAACATATCAGCACTGAAACAAGAAGGGAAATACCTCTGAAAATAATTCTCATTTTATAGGTGTCTAGCACTTCAAGATCAGGAGCAAACTACCAAATACATGTTTTTGGATATTCCTCCATAGTGCAGTGAAAAGCAATGAAACAGAGAAAAGAAAAGAGAAAGCCCAAGGGTTGGCAAGACTCTTCAGAAGCTCCTGCATCTGTGTGTGATTAGTTCCACTACCTAAGACAAAGCATGCAGAGCAAATGTAACCTCATCATAATCTGTGTGTCATGAAGGCAGGGGGGTTTTTTTTTGGGGGGGGGGGGGGGGGCAATAAAAACTCCACCCCAGCCCAACCCCCCCCCCTGACTTTTTCCAAACTTTAGTCCTTCAACTTTTTTCCCACCCCCCCTCACTTGGCCGACCCTT
>JBAMHX010000015.1:5524060-5543520 GCA_037177515.1 Pseudomugil tenellus
CCCCCCCCCCCATTGTATGAAATGCAAGGGGAGAAAATAGAAGCAAGTATGCCCTATTGAGAAAATCCACGTCATAGGGAAAACACAGCCCAGCTGAAGCATTCATGCCTTGGGTCCAAGGGAGATTTCTAAGCATTTTCATTGTTAGATACCATCAAAGCACTTTCACTTCTTTCTACTTATAGTATATAAACATGACTTTGAAAAATACCCTGCAGTAGGGGAACAGCAGAGCCACTGTGGATCCACATTGCCTCATCAACAGAGATTTCAAAAGGCAGTGCAGAATTTCAATGGGGCTTCAAGGTTCTGCTAAAGGACAGGGTAGAGGACTGGAAGAAAGGGAATGGAAGAGGGCAGGTTATTATGGACTCTAGCAATACTCAACACATCTACCTTTTAGGATATAACTGGATGCTATACAGTAACCCACCAACAACATAAAACTGATCTCACCAGTAAAAAATCTCAATTTGAGCAAGTAATGCCAAAGCAAACATTATTGCACTAATAGAAACAAGCAGAAAGGAAAAGAGAGCTCAGATTTTGACCACTGGTCAGAAAAAGTACAAAAAATCTTGGTGAAGTGCATGGAAGTCAGAGTGCTGTGTTAGACATATTGGCTATCAGTAATGTACATTCATTCCAACACGTTTCAGGTTCAGTGCGTTACAAGTGCTGACATGCGAGGGATTAACCAAGCTGGCTATCTGGAAGACTGGAAATATTTCATGTAGAAATATCACTGTATTTACATTCTTTAAAAGACAGAATTATACGTCACTACAAAGGTTTGTGGGGTTTTTTTATGTTGTTGCTGCACAGCTCTTTACAGCAAAAGCAGTAAAACGACTGTCCTGCAATGTTGTACTATGTAGAACTTTGCTACTAAGTAGTTTGTAATCATCTCCCCTGCAGCGACTCCATCATCTCAGCCTGGCAAACACAGTTTTCAAATAAGCTGCACAGATCACTGGTGGAAAATAGAAAAAAGCACTAGTATAGGATATAAGCAAAGGGGAGAGCTGAGTGATAAAATAAACAGCTCAGTCTGTTGTCACTCATCATTGTAGAGACTGTAAAGCCTGGCTTTTCTCAGTTGTGATTAAAGAGTGCTTTTTAAATATAAAGAAACATTTTTAGAGATTCGGGAGATAAAGCGAAATGAGATCACTCTCCAAATCTAGTTATTGCATGGCTTCTAATAAGGGAAATCAGAATAAAAACATAGGATGAGTTCCCTAACTCAAGCATTACGAGACAAACCCATTGAAAGCATCCTTATTCTGCAACTTTATCTGCACTAAAAACAAATAAGTTGTCGTCTTTATGCCTTTGCAAGCTTTACTTTTCAAATTCAGGCAGAGTTATTGACAAGCAAACATCTCAAAGAGAAAAGTGGCTTCTCATGCTGCCAGATTAACAAAGAGCTCAAGGACTTCCAACCCAAAGGACATTTGAATCCTTCTGGACCAGGTTCTTACAAGCTGCTTGAATGGACAGCTTTGTTAAGAAAAAACAATGAACTTAGGAGGACTAACCTTTGATACTGTGAGTCACTGAGTCTCTGAAAGACAAACATATTATCCAAAAGGTCAGGGTGACCTATGCTGAAGTAATGTTACAAAGTAAGATATATTTCAACTATGCCATTAAGAAAAGACATACCCTTATATTTCCAAGACCTGTATAAAGAATTATGTATTTGCAGGTCTGCAGGTGGATACGTATACATATTAAAATGCAGGTCTGCAGGTGGAGACATATACGTGTTAAAATGCAGGTTTGAAGGCTGAAATTCTTAAAATTGTTTATGTTTCATTTAAAAGGGAAAATACAAAAAAGTACAATTCTTTCAAACTTGACTTCCACTCCTATATAAGAACTTAGAATGGTTTTTAATGTGAAGTAAGGTCAAAGTCAATCACTTTCAAATGAAATTACCTGGTTTTACTCCTTTTATCAACGAATTAATAAAAAACGATGCCACATTTTTTCCAGTACAATATTTAGCCTCTACAGACAAATGCAATAATAAGTTTTCTGTTTATTAAAGATGTTTTACTTTATACTTATTTTGTTTATTTGAATGTATTCTATCAAATATTCATTAAATAATATATGTTAATATCAATATGATTTAAATATATAATAGTATTATAGCTTTCTTTTTGTTTCCTACTTTTTCAATTACAATGTAAGTGTTTATGTTCAACTATATGTTTATTTTTCAGTGAGTGGTAGTATTGGATGGCTCACTAATGTCCACTGAAGTTGTTCATTTATAAATACACAATAAACATTGGCAAATGACACAGCAGTGCATCCACTGTGGTGGCAGTCTCTAGTTTTGACCTCCCTTTTCTGTACATTTAGAGATATTAAAGATATAAAGCTTGAGTCTTATATAATAATAACATTAAAAACTAAGATTCCCCTGAGACTTTTTAAAAAATGGCTTAGCTGCCATTTTACTTGAGCAAATAAAAGTGCTTATCCATGATGGATACATGTAAGAAAATACTTGAATTTAGAGTAATCCCTGCTGCTAACAAACAAGGTCAATGATAGCCCTAGTTCTTGTTCTCTGCCTTTGACAATGAGAAGGTTTAATCAGATGAAGGGCTAATGTAGCCAGGGTGTAGAGGCACAGCCATGCCTGGAGCTGTCCATCAGATAGGGAAGGGCATGATGGGCTGGAATCCAAACAGGCCCACAGAGAATCCCTGCCTGCTGTTGTTGCTGGCTCCTCATTCTCAAGGACCTTTAGAGATCAAAGAGCAACACACAACAAGAGAGACAGCAAGACGGAGATGAAGATTCAGAGAGATGGACCAAAAGAAAGCAAGTAGGGTTAGCAGGAAGGATGCCATGATTCAGAAGAACCCATGTGGCCCTCTGCTGATTAGGACTCCTACTGAGTCCAAAGAAAAGTCAAAGGGATTTCCTGGAGAACGTCTGTGAAACATTTACTCTGAGTCAGGGCTGCCTCCTCTATCCGGTACCAGATGAAGTATCTTCCGACCTCAGCTCCATCTGAACATGTTATGGTTTGTGTGGAAATGATGTGCTCCTTTGATACCTAAAAAAAAAAAACATCCTCTTTCCTCTGCGGAATAGTGGAAGAAGCCTTTCTCCCTGCTTTTACTCCCCTCAACAAAAAATAAAAAGATACATGGCGTGTTTCTTTTTGCCAGCACTGTTGTTTAACCTTGGTGAAATACAAAGCGGACAAGCAATAGAGCTGAACAAATGCTGCGCTTCATAAGGCATTATAAAACAACGTAGAAAAACTAAAAAAAAAGGGCAACAGAAATATAACTGAAGGGACAAGCCTCCAAAATATGAGTTCAGTTCAGTAAGAGCACAAGTCTATTAGAGATCTCTACAAGGAGTTTGTGTTGATGGATTAAATCCATACGAGTGGAGTGTTGAGCCTAAAATGTATTTAGTCAGAAAATGGGGGATAGAAAGAATATGATGACATCATCCAATCAAACTTAGCAACATTTTTTGCAATACTCTTCATCAAGCAAACATCATCATTTCTCTGGGAATAAAATATAAATGACGGTTTGGACAAATTCTCATTTTCATCAGTTACATCACCATCAGCAAACTTGCATTAGCTGCATTGATCTACAGCACAAAGCATAAGTCTTGAAATATGAAGAGGCTGTATTTTTGGAGATTTTCTGATAAAACAGAACTTGATCTTTGAGATGGTAAACATTTTTCCCAGAACCGAGTTCTTTCATCGTCTAAACCCAATCAAACAATGTTGAAAGAAGTGGTACACAGCAACAGAGAGCAGAGCAAAAGAGAGTAATGAAAACAAGACAAAAAATCACATAAAAAAATATTGTAGAACTACAACATGAAAAGTAGACTCAACAGCAAATTAAAGTAGAAAGAAAACAAAATAGTGTTCAGTGCCATGAAGCTTTGTCTGCTGCTTCGACTCATACCTCCACCATCCTTCTAACCTCTCAATGGCCCCGTTTTAATTCCTCTTTAATTCCGAATAAAAGTGAATTCCGCTTTAAACAGACAAAAAGTAACCATGTAAACACCTACTTCCGAGTGAAATTGTTAATTTGGAATTAAACTTAATTCCGAATAAACTGGCTGGTTTATTTTAATTTTAAAGCGGAATGAAATCATTCCTGTCTCATGTAAACCCTTAATTCCTCTTGTGGTTTATTCCGGTCATTTTGCGCATGCCTACCATCTCCCGCTGCAATGACGCACATGCGCAGTCTTCTTCCTCCTGTTCGGTAAACACAATAAAGTTTTTTTTAAAAAGAAAAGTTTGCCTACCGTCTTCAATATATTCGGTAAATCTATTGTTCTTCTCCTCGGGTGCTCAAAAATGTGAATACTTGTATACTTGTGACAAGCTAGTACTTCAAAAATTGACCCAAAATTGAACGGTTTATATTAGACTGTTTTCTATTTAGCCGCTAATGCTAAAAACAAGGAAGAGAGTTTCTGCGCGAGTACGTCATTAAGTCTGAATTAAGAGATGAGAATAAACGTGATGCCATGTAAACATTTTATTCAGAATGAAAATTTCCATGTAAACTCAAAACTTCATGATTTTAATTCTGAATTAGTTCATTTGGAATTAATAATTCAGAATTAAAAGGATCATGTAACAGTACCCAATGTGAAATAAATTGTTACTCAACCTTACCATGAAAAGTAATTAAACTCGTGTTTGGTTTTCACTCTTTTTAATTCCAAGTGCTTCCAAGTGTGTCCCAATTCCAGGTTTATGACTATCTGCCAACTGACTGAACTACTCTCCTATTTCCAGAGTGGGGTACCTAGCTCCGTCGTCCAGGATGACAATGCTGTTAGATTCAGAGTGGGAAAAATGGAAGGGCCTGCTTCGAGTTCAGACATTAACCCAACTGAACACTTCGAAGATCATCTTAGATGTGCAAAGCATCACAGAGTAACCAGCTAAAGCCCACTGGTTGACCTTCAACAACTCCTGGTTTAAGAATGTGATGTCATCCCACATCAATATGAGCAGGTTAGTGACCTGAATGAGGAGGAAGCGCCAAGCTGTTGTGCCTGTGTATCGATCCTCCACATGCTGCTGAGTTCATTGACAATGTAAAATTAATAAACTGTAAAATTGGCCAGTATGTGTTGTTTTTTTATTCTCCATACAACTGTGGGAGAGTGAAATCATCTATCTGCCAAGAAACTCAAAACAATAGTGAAAATCAGCAGGAGAAAATTACAGAGGATTTTGTTACTACTAACACGTTCAGCTGTTGATTTTTCTGCTGAAGAACTATCTTTAGAAGTTTTACAACATTGTTAATGTGACTAATCAGGTTTTACAACAATCTATAACACAACACCAACTGGTGGTATTAACACCAGAACCGCCAAGCAGGTCATTTTTACCAAACACTTGTATCTCTGTTAAATTAAAATCAACACTTCTCTCAATTCATGACTTTTCCTGAAATGTGTCCAGTAAACATATAGCACATTTTGGTGAGTAAGTGATCACAAATAAAAAGTACACTGAGCATTTATACCTAGAAGCGCCAAGCAGGTAATTTCTCACATCTAGTTTAATGCACTGTGTCCCACTGTCAGATATTTCTGCACCACGCCCCTTCGTGCCACTCCTGGTTGCTTAGTAACGTACTTAAGTTCAATAGCTGTCAGTAAGTAAAAGGATTTAATAATCTTTTAGGAATAATCTACTGCTACATATGACAAATGGATAAATTGAAGCGACAGGTGAATGCCAAATCCAAAGATTCAAAATCCAAAAATTGTGAAATTCAATACAGGTCATCCCCTTGGGGACCTTAACAGGTATTTCTAGTATCAAAAACAAATTGTAAAAATTGCTAGAGTTATTGCGTTAACATGAAGGATAGCTGACGGCAGCGGTAGGGAGGAAACAATAATATCCCTGACATGCTGCGTTCGGGTATATAAATATGAAAGGTTATATAATTTAATATAATTTACTTCTATGACATTAAATAGTATTTAGTACATCATGTGTTTTTTGCATGATTCAGGAGCACATGAAGCACAAAGTGTGTCTAATAAAGTCACATCATCAAAGAAACTAGGGAGGAGTCAAAGTTAAGTTTTATTTTTTTATTTTGATGCCACTTAGAGTTTAAAACGGGATCATTTATACACCCCTTCACCATTTTCTATTTGTATACTTGTTACCTTACAGTCTAAGAGAAATGCATTACACTGTATCCTGACAACTTTGTCTGCGATACAGAAAATAAACAAGTCTGTTTTTCTCACTCTGTCTTCCTCACTTACATTATTTACCAAGACTATGTTGTAAACTTGTAAAATTTGATTGTTAAGGTGGTGGATTCAAAGCACCGAGTACAGTTGCTGAAAAATGTAGCAGCGGTCATGAAAAACATTTGATACAATATACATAATTCAGAAGACAGTAAATTTATGGACAAGTATCTGCAGCAGTGTTTTTTTCCTGATACACATATCACAGGGTTTCTTTTTATTCCACAGAGTATGAATGTCAAGATTAAAGGTTGCATTAATCTCATCATTTGCAGTCTCTTTCCATGCATTTACTCTTTTAAGTACATTTTCTCTGATGTGCTTTCTCCACAAGCAGCAGCTTAGGTTTGATTTTCTTTTCGGTTCAATTTTCTGCAATTTGCTGTTATTTTCCATTTCTTTAAATTACAAGAGTCTGCCTATTGTTAATTCCGTATCGGTTCAGTCCAACAGGAGACATGACGACAAATTAAGGTAATTACATAGTTTGTGCATTTCTTTTTAAATGTGAAATGTTTGGAGAATAAAGAATAAACATAATTCATCTAAATTTGGACAAAATCTAAATATTAAAGAGAATACAGACATTTCCAGCAAATGTTTTGATTTGCAATGAATTACAATTCTGTCATCCATGTCCAAAGTAAACTACAGTTTCTACAGCTGCTCTCCATTAGGGGAATAATTTAGCCATAATCTATGTGCGGCAGTGCATTGAAATTTTCAATAATTACATCAATTGATTACAGAAAAGATCATGGTAGTGAATAAAATACAGCTCCCACTGTTTCTACTCTTAGTTGACACGAAAGTATTTATTTCCATGAAAGGCTACTGTATATGGGAGAATATAACAGGTTATTGAAGCGTAGATGGGCACATCAAATGCAGAACTCATTTCCTTTTATCTTGTAAATAAAGTTAAACTCCATTACAAAATGGTTCTGCACAGAAAAACCCTGACCCAGCAATCCAGAGAGAAAGGCAGAGATCTTTCCATCTATACCTGAATAGCTTTGCAGCTCACTGAACACATGAGGGAAAAGGGATAGAGACAGAAGATAAGAGGAAAGAGGGGAAACCAGAGGAAGAGAGCGATGGAAAGAAATCGAAGACACAAGCTGGGTTCAATTTAGAGGCTTCCCACAGGAGGTGGAGTGACCTGTATATGCTACAATAGAGGTCATGCAATTTTGAGTGGATACCCCTGCCTTCAGAGGATAGTGAGGACCCCTGCGTTGATGTGCACATCCAAAGGGTCCCTGTCACATGCAGAACCCCCTCAATGACCTGACCGGTGGGTTCCTATTACGGCTGCCTCACCACACAGTAGCCTCGCAATTGACACTTCACAGTGCGCTACAGCACTAGCAATCAGTAAAGCTATCAAGCTCACAGGACGTCACTACGAAGTCAGCCATCCATAGAGACTCCAGCTCCTCGTTTTCCTGTCTTCTTTTTCACTTGCCAAATGTGATGGGGGTGCAGCAACAGATATGACGGAGAAGGAACTGAAGCTGATTAAAGCATAATTTCTTCTAAATTCAACACATAAATTAGTCTGGAAAAAAAAACTTTTAAAAAGTTGACAAACTGCAAAGCCGTCGCTGAATAACTGTGCACCCTGAAATAAAATATGCTGCCATATAAACCTTAAAAATGCCCAGAAAAATTAATTAATCAAAATAGATTCTTGCATCTACTCTTTTCACTGACATGTTATTATCTCTTACTGAGAAAACATTTAACCTTGAAATGTCGGGGAAAAAAGAGGCAACAACAAATAAACAGATAGATGGACAAACATGACCTTTAATTTCCGCTGATTGCCCCTGAAAAGCTAATGAACGTTTCTGTAAGCATTTGCAAATGGTGGGAGTTATTTTAATTACTCTCCTCAGAGAAAGCCTTGCATGGCAAGGAGCTCAAATGAAGATAAACATTTAATCAAGCATGACCTTGCGTTCGATTAGGTGAATGTCCATAAAAACAGCGATGCCACTTCAGGTTTGGCAGTGTAATGACAGAAATGTATCAGAACAGGCAATAAAGAGTCATATGCCGGGTAATTTGGGTAGCTAGATCCTTTTCATACGAGCCCTTCTCAGAGAGAAAACTCTGATCCTCCCAGTGTTTTAATGAGGGCAGGATTTTCTAAAGGGGATGCTCCAGCTTGTGCATTACAACTTTAAACCAAAGTCTTAGATCTGCAGTGTACTCCATGCAAACTTTAATTTGTTTTGTTTGTAAAAGCTGAGCTTGTAAAGAATGCAGCGTTACTAACAGCCACAGAAATAATCTGACCAGAAACACAAACAAAAAGCAAGCCAGTGAACTGGGTTAACCTCAGCCTTTTTTGTAATGAAGGTACTTCACAGCGGTTCACATAAGGCTGCGACATCACCGATACTGGAGGACATTGTTCTATTTTTATAAAAACGTTAAGTTAAACTTGAGAGAAATGTGGATTCATTATAAAAGATGATGGTTTAATCTGTCATGGAGCATCGACACAGAGTTCTTACTTGCAGCACTCGGTTTGGTTTAAAGACTTTTTTTGGACTTGTTTCATCAATTGGTGTGATAAGAGAGGCGTAACAATCCCAACCTTTGCCAATTAATTTCCTGCTGCATGATACAGCAGGAGCATGATACAATCAGATGAGGTGGCCCAAAGGACTTAGATTAATAAAAAAAAAAGCAAAGATACAAGACTTTTTTTTACCCTTTTGCATGCGACTGAGAGACGCTATGGAACAATAAACATGCATAAAGTGGCAGCAAGTTTGGATAACCAGCCTTCAAAGTCACAAAACCTAAACACACGAAACATCTTAGATTTACTCAGCAGACTAAGTACGATTTTACTAAGTTAAAGTTTGACAGAATGATTTTCCAACTGACTGGAGATAATAATTGGGGGAGATATTCTCAGTAGATAAGAATAACACTTAATGGTCTACAAATTGAGATGCAAAGCAGTTGTAGTGTTTTCAAACCTCTCAAATAATTTTTAAGCTAAAAAAAAAGAGATTATGTTAATCTCAAAGAACAGGTGCATTCATAATAAAGTGATTCATTTATCTTGTCTTGTTGTATTCAAGCAACTGATTGATGTGTAAAATCAAAACAGCAGGACCTGAGGTAGCACAGTGGCATGAAACGGGTTAACACAAATTATCTTTCACTTTGAGATAAGGAGTGAATGATTGCACTGCACTGCATCCAATTGTTTTTGTCATTACTGCAGCCACCCTCTATATCAGTGTTCCTCACAATCTATCCGATATCACTGTTAATTTCATTTGTTGTGCTTTTTGATCACCGCTTCCCTACCCGATGGGTCCACATGGGTTTCCACTGGTTCTCCTGTTCTGTCCTGAGCGGTGGCATATTGCATGCAGGCACCATGCTGCTCTGCTGCTGGCAGCGGCGTGAGGCAGAGAGGATTATTCCTGACGACAAGGGCATTAAATGTGTAGCAGGCCGGTGGAGGCCTGAGCTGATGCTCTCTTGTCTGTTTTGGTTCAGCACCAGTTCAGAAGCAGTCGCCTCTAAGTTGAGTGGAAGCTCACAGTACTCAGAGCATTGTGGCGTTCATTAAAGGCTGAGTGTGTCACACCAGCTTAGAACCAGTGTCCTTCTTCAACCAAGCTCCAAGCTGTACTCCTGTGCCTCTGCTTTTAACATCAACTGAATCGGAATCTAGTCACATCTCCACAATTGATAAATTTTCTCTGTTTGTCAGCACCAATGTCAAACTTAAACCTCCTGTTATGAGTCTAATAGTTTGTGTACACAAAGAGGTAAACAAAAAGGGGTGTAATCCTGCTTGTTGTGACATTGAAAATACAACTGTTGTTTTCAGGACTCTCAAAAGCTGTCAATCAAAATGCTCAAAAGAGCTGTACAGGGGATGTGGGAAGGGAAATAAAATGTGTATGAACCACTTGGTTTGACTACTATTGTAAGTTTTGTCTGAATCACCACACTGAAGTAAATCACAGAACAAGATGACCATGTTGAAAACAGTGCTGGTCAAATTTTAATTCTCCAGTAGAGCTTAGATCCCGCAACCCGCACGTCAGCGTAACCAAACGTCAGGTTCGCTGCATTTGATCCTGGAAGTGATACAAGCCTAAAGCTTTTTCTGTGTGAGATGTCGTTTTTCTAAAAAAAAAAAAAAAAAAAGATTGTAATCTGAGTCGAATTGTCTAGCAAAATAGAGGTCGTTGTGCCAGAGCACCAGGCAGACAAAGGCAGCTGGCTCCAGACCTGCTGGGAATTCTGTGAAGATTCCCTTCTATGTGTCTCACCTGAGAGGCACGGTGACATCAACGGCTGAAAGGTACACAAACAAGGTAAATATAGACTCTGTGGAAGTATTTATGTTTTCTCTGGCAGCCCGCTCACTATAAGGTCTGCTATTGTCTTGTCACATTTTGACAGATGAGAAATCACAGAAATGTCACTGATTATTGTAACAGGAAAAAATAAAGTTATTTCCGGATTGACCTCCTGTTGTATTTCTTCCAGCAGAGGTTTGGTTTGTTCTCGAACACTTCTAGTTACTACTGCCCCATTGATCATTTGAGGGCAGATAGCATATCTGTAACGTGCATTCTTCTCATGATTCACTGACGATTCAACCCATTCAACCTTTTTAAACCCCCATGAGCTCCTCTGAATTTTTGATTCGACCGGTTTATCTAATTTTCTAGTAAATGTGCGTAATGTATTCCTGAGCACCTTCTCCTCATCTAACTACACAGGGGAGTCCTGGGAATGATAGAAATGAATAGCTTTGCATCAGCTTCTCTCACCTCTCTTGCAACGCCGCACTCTCCTTCCAAAAATAGTAAGAGAAAGTGAAACAGAACTACCCCAGATTTCAACATGAAGCAAATGATGTACAGCTGCAGTGAGATGTGGGCAACAGGAGAGAGGAACAGTCAATATTTTATGAATATTCCTCAATACAGTGGTGCAACATCCAAGTAGCTTCTCGCTCATGTCAGGAATGTTTAACTGGCCATTTGCAGGGGCTGTAAATGTGTATAAATAACAGAAATGGCACAAATAATAGAAGCTTGCAGGAGCAAAAAATAATCATTAAAAAATGTTAATATGTGAAAAACACTTAATCAGTCATTAGAATTCAATGTTAATCAGTTACTGATATGCAACTGTAATACATCATAAAGAGCACAGATTAATTCTGAAATTTGCAGATTAATTTCTTGATTGTTTTGTGTTTAAAACAACAGAAAAGTGTCTCACTGTTAATCATCTGCAACCAAAACATATCTGCTTGACTGTTACATGGAAAAAGTCAATGTAAACATGTAGAAGAAGCAGAGTTTCAGCTTGAAAAATGACTAACGCCATTAATCAATCATCAAAATAGCTTCCACTTAATCTGTCCCAATGGATAAATTGATAAATCATAGTGGCTCTGATTAATTTGCACAGTTAATTGACCTGTGAGTTTCCGATGCATGTGCTGAAGACTGCACGCCACACTACATGTAAGACCATCTTAGCATTAACTGTGGTTCTCGAAAAAGAAAAATAATATTGATATACATCCGATAATCACTCAGATGAACACAAGCAGCCGACCTACCAGACTACTTGGATTCTTCATACATAAAAAGGGGGGAAATTAGTGCATTAAGCATGCTGAGCTGGTGCCAGAAATATGCACAGAATTGATGAGGTGTCACTTTCAGTGAGAGTCACACAATGGCACCGACAAGAGCCTCTCTGATCCCTCCCCTCCTGCCTGTCTGCCACCAGTGAGGCACAAACACTCAGATTTGCATGGTGCGCACAAAAGAAAAAAAAAAAAGACGACCTTGATTTTAGGAAAGGTTGTCTTGCTCTCCACAGCCCTGGCAGATACTATGGGCATGTATACCAATAACACCAAGACAAGTCTTTTTTCTCTCTCTCTCTCTTTCTCATTTTCACCCAATTTACTATGAGCCTGCCAAACATCCACAAAACAATATGCAACACAACAACACAACACGGTCCTTTCCACAAATATGATTTCATTCGGTAATAAATGACAAGACATGCTAACAACTGTGGCTGACAACATTCCCTAGCAAATGCTTAGACTTACATTTTGAGATCAATTTCAAAGCCATGTTAATTAATTTAGACTGCTGGCAGCACAATACAGGTCAAACGGGGCAAACAAGTTACAACATCAGCCAATTAGAAACACACAAGCGTTTTACATTTTTCAGAAGCATTGCGGGGCTAGTGTGCGCTCAGACACGACAGATGGAAACTTGCAGTGGATTGAAACTACAAGTGATGTAAAGTAAAAAGGAACCAGAAGTATTTCTGTGTGTATTAATAAGCTGTATAATTTTGTCAGCTTCTACAACTCTACCACAGATATGCTGATGCTCTCAATTTTCTGAGGCACACAGACTTCACAAAATCAATGTAAAACAATAATTTACTCTCTGTCACTGACAGATTGTCTTTCTGAATATCCTGTTTTCTTATGAGCGAGTCTTCGTGGTGTCGTAGCATTTGGTTGTCTTTGCAGCCACTTAACTTTCATCCCTGCAGATGACTATATTTATATGGTCACAATTTGTTAATCTCACAGGACGGATGGTTGAGTTTTGCATAATGGTTTTAAGATTTGTCACAGAGTGTACTTAGATTTAATTACAAGCGCTTTTTCTCTGCAAAGAAGAAACAGTTGTTTTTTATTTGGCTTTGCTTTTTCAACTATCAATAGTGCAAATGAAAGTGATAAATTCATCAACCTATCCCCTGAGAAAGGAAGCAGTCTGACAAATGAGCTCTGAACCAAATGAAGCAACACAAGTCCCTGTTCAGGAATTACAGTATAACACGTTTAAGACCTGTGCATACTTTCTGCAAGGCTTTCTTCCAGATTGTGTGAATAATTGATCATGAGGATGCTGACATTTACATTTATTGATTCCTTCCCGAATCTAAACATTATCTGGTTTGTCTTACCATACCTTACCTAAACTCTGATGTTACAGGGAGAAATGAACTTACTGATGCATTCATCATAATCTTCCAGTCTTTGGACGGCACATATTAAGATTTAGACCACAGTCGATGGTTTGTCATTTTCTAGGAGACTCTAAATTTCTGCATGTAACACACAAACGTATTTCCTTGCATAGCTCTACGATGACAAAGTGGAAGAAAATTGTTGTAAATGTCTGCAGCTTAGAGAAGAAAAGGAGAAAACACAAACCATTTGTCATATTTCACTAAAGCAAAATGTTTTTGAGTTGTTGAACTATGGCCAACAGGGCTGCCTTGCAGAATGAGCTCACCCGAGTCGATAGCAAACACAAAATACAAGCTCTGAGATGATTTGCACTTGTCTCAGTTTAAGTGTTAAGGATACAGACAGTGAATGTTCACTCCGTTTCATGCTTTTTTTTCTTGCATTTTACCTCAGAACACATCATATTACAGCTACAGGTGGAGCCATCCACACTGAGATAGCAATAAATAATCTGCTGAATGATTTTGTGACGAAGCTACAAGAAAACACTGCAGGAACCTATGGGTCAATATACAGCAATCACTTTTAGGCTACTTAAATTGATTGCAAAGGTGAAAAATGTGTCTAAAGATGCACTTTAAATCTTTTGAACAATCTCATATATAATTAGAAATACATAAACATCAAAATGAATGATCTCCTTTAACCTTTGTAGCATTTAAACAGTGATGATGAAACATGTAACACCTGCAATCTGAGGAGGAAATGCATTAAAAAATGGTTCAATATGTCACAGTGTTTCCGCTAACGTGAGCTGGAAGGCTTTTGTTGGACGGGCGAGCCTCGTTGTCAGGTGTTATGTTGTTCTAATGTGAATTCACATAACTTACAAATCTGATTGAAAAGGGGCTGTGTGTATGCTGGATGGACGTCTCTGTAAAAATATGGAGGAATGATAAGGAGCGGTGTTCTTACCTCATTAGTGTTCCACCGGTGTCTCTCCTTTGGCAGCGACGTGCATTTTGGTAGACATTCAAGCAGCTTCTTGGGCAGGTATATTTTCAAATGTCCATGTTCATCTATAACAAGAGCAAAGGCAAAAAAAAAGAATATTATGCTCAGGCTTCATATCCCATTGCCTTGCTCGTCTACCTCTTTATCAGTCTATCAGTCTTTCTGCAGTAAAACGCTGACTGTAAAGTAACTATCCCCCAACTGAATTAGGAAATTAATTTAAGAATAGAGTAATGCATACATTTTATTTTGTGGTTGGCTAAATTATTTTACAGTGAAATGCATTCTGTCAGGGGAGTTCAGCAGGAATTTTTCACTGTCAACTTGGAAAGGCTGTGTCTATTCATTATTTAGACACAATAAACACCCTTGAGTGATTTTATGGTGTATGGAGATTTAGTACTGGAATCTGTAGGCTGCACAAAAGAATGTGTAGCATATTATTTGGGAAATAATTGCAATTACCAGGCCCAGTGCTTACATCGTAATGTATGTATTTCAATCTGCAATTTACATTTCACAATCAGTTCACAATTAGAAACCAGTAATGTTTACTGACAAGCCCTCACAGTGATGCAGAACTCATTTCATATCATTGCTCTTTTCTAGCTCAAACTTGCAGATGACTTGAGAGTAAATGCATGTTTATTTAGTGTAAAAAAGATAATAAATATCAAGCAGAATCATTTTATAATCTCTGGGAGTTTACTAAATCAACACAAGTTGATTTTATAAGCACTTGTAAGAGCATATTACTTATGCTCTTTCTAATGAGATGTTTTTTATATTATTTTCATTGACGATGGAAAACACATTGTGTTACAAATTGTTTGCATGAAAGGTTAGAAATAAAAACCGAGTAAATAAGGATGGTTGTTGATGACTATGATTGTTTTAAATGATCCCCCATCAAAACGTACTGATTGTAAATCACAATGAAAGCAAAACCCTTTAAAAGTTCAGGATAATGCGAAACATGAGGAAATAAAATGTGAAAAAGGGTTGCAGGGAAAATGAGAGTGGTTCAGAAAGATTCCCTCAAACTGTCTGTACTAAAACCTCTAATCATGTTCTGCTTCAGTGTATCAGAGTTGACCTTTGCAGAGGCGAAGTTCATGTATTATGCTATGATTTGATAGAGGTATGGAGTTAAATCTGCATCATTCCAAACTACACTTTCATCCTGTATGTGTTTGTCCTATGTGCTATCTGCATCATCAGTAACACAGATACTGATATTTATACATCGTGACAAATCCCACAAATGTTCCTAGAGATATAATCATCTCATCATAGACAGATCAACCTATTTTATTATGCAATTTTCCAAGTGAGATTTATGTCAGGCCGTGTCACTGTGGAAGGATTTTAGCATTCAGGAAGAACAAATAACACAGATCTTGAGTTTTGGCATTACTATTACCAACTTTAAATGTGTGTAAGACTATAATGCTTCAGATGTTGACTGTGGACCAATAAAACCAGGTAATTTTCTACTATAATTTACTATAATTTAATACAAATAAACCCACTGAAAGCAATGCAAAACACTTTTTCATCTCTTAAAACAAATTACAACAAGAAAACAAATGTCATAAACTGAGCTGTATTATTTCACTTCTATCTAACTGTAGCTTAGGAGAAAATGAGCGAGCAAAGTGAACGACAGAAAGAAACCTAAATGTGAATGCTGACTGCGGATCCCTCGGGATATCAGTGTTTGACTTTAGGAAAAGAACAAGAAAAGTTCAGCTAAAGCAAAATACCACCTTAAAGCTAATACAAATAATCTAGTAAAGCAATATATTATGAGGGTATACATAAAGTGTCTCTAGCTTGCTCGCTGTCTATCACACGAAAAAATTCAGTAGCAACTGCTTGGGGACATCCATATGGAAAATCCAACCCAGCTGATCTGCAGAGATGGAGCTGGCATGAAGCCTCTGAGTGTAATGTGCAGGGTGGGACGTCATTGCCCCCAAAGGAACGCAGGAGTAGATCTGTAGAATCTGCTCTATCCGTCTGTCCCTGTAATTCGACATGTAGACTCGGCTTTTATATGAGCGGCACACGTAATCCTTCGCTTTGCCCAATTAAAAATCACATACAGCATCTGCTGAGAGGTACCACTAGAGCAGTTTTATTGTCAAAACTGGAGAACACGCTGCAGCTGAATGATCAGAGGGGAACAAAGGAAAGGAGGGAAGCTGTTTTTATGCATAAAATATTTACTGCATGGCAGGAACCAAATAAAGATCAAAGTGGGCCCAAACTCAGCTCAGGGCTGGGCAATATATCAATTTTATAATCTATATTGATATTTCATCAAATTAGACGGAGCACCTTGGATAAATGGGAAATGTGAAGCAATCACCAGAAACATATACTATATCATATAACACTATCATAAAGAAACATATAATGTTTACATACAGACATATTATGTTTCATAATAAAACTTGTTGGGATGAAATGTCATCTGGGTATCATGTATCATAAATGCAATTAAATGCATAAAAATCACTCAAAAACGAGCAAGTTTTACTTTTAACTGTGCACTGACAACCTGCTGTGCATGCACTAAATGTCGTTGCTTTGTATTGACTGTGAAGCTAAGAAATGGATGGTAAATAATTGATCCTAATCTTATTATTTTATTCAATCATTTCCCGACCTTACTATATCTTGTTCGGGGTTGCACAGGGGATTGGAATTGGGAGGGGTGTCTCAGGAAAGATGCAGGCACACTCTGGACAAATCACCCGTCAATCACAGTTAAGGCACAACAAGACAAGCAGCCATTCATGCTTTCAATCACATCTGCAGTCAGGTAACACATGCTGATTAAACCTAACTGGGGTCCATTTCGGAAAACCTGGAGAAAACCCACACAGACCATGCAAAGCCCACACACAAAGACCTCAAATGAGATTCCACAGTGAGAGACGACAGCACAAACCACCATATCAACCCACTGCTTCTGGTTTTTAATGAACCCTTACAGAACCAGTCATAAGAGGTTGCTTCCCAGCTATGACACTCATTCCTATAGTTGTGTGTGGGATGCTGAGAACCATCACACCATTAGATGATGCAAGTTTAGGGTTAAGGTATCCCTCAAAGGAGGGGTCAAATCCCATGACTTCTGCTTCCAGTCGTACAAATTCTTCATCATCTCCTACAAATAGATGCTCTGAAGATTCGCACCTATCAGTAGAAGCAGGAAAATGTGTTTCCTCTTGCATTATTCAGTATTCAAAGCTTCCCTCTGGCACACCCTACTCTTACACAATCAACAAGACAAGTGTGTGAGGATTTTCACGCTGAGTGAGTCCAGACAGAGATCTGTAGGATGGTGTATCAATTCAATCTTCCGACTGGTTGCATATTTGGGATAGAAGGAGAAAAGAGGATTTCGGCACATGTAGTAAGATCTCCCGGCGACTTGGCAGCAATGATTTCATGAACTTAAAATGACACTGGTGGTTGCACTGCATGTTTTTGAGGAAAGTGCCTCACTTGCATGAATCCCTAAACGAAGTTAAGACCCTCCAGTGCACTTCACGAAGTACATGATTACAGCATCCGTTCCTTTTATTTTAGAATGCTTGTCTTGTTTTTTTTTTTGTTTGTTTTTTTTGTTTTTTTGGACAAACAAACAAGTATTACAACAATGTAAATACTTGGGGATCAACAGCTTTAGAACAATCCTGTCTCTAAAAAAGCTAGTCATATATTCAAAATAATAATAAAATCAGAACAGAATTATTTGCCAGTCTCTCGTATGTTACTTATAATTAAAAATAAAGATAAATTGTTATATTTTTATGGAGCATTTAATATGAACTGTTGACACTTGGGTGTGTTTTTTTTAAATGTATTCACATTTTGAGTTTGATGCCTGCCACATAAAAAATGGAAGCAGTGCGTTTGTTTGCACCGTGTTGCATCACCTCCTTTTTTTAACAGTTTTTAGGAACTGAAGAGTATAAAATGTTGCAGTCTGGAGCCTCTTTTATTCTACGTTTGATTTTATAATGCCCCCAAATGTTTTAAGTAGGTGACAGATCTAGACTGTAAGCAGGTGACTTCAGAACCAGAGCCATGCCATCGTAGCATTAGCTGAATGTGGCTTTGATGAAATGAGCACAATCTTCTCTGAAAAAGGCATCATTCCAGAGCAGTTACCAGGGTCACGTGCACTGCCGCACCCCCACGCCATTAGGCATGCTGGGCTTTGAGCTGTGTGTTCACAACAAGAAGCTTGATTTCTTTCCTTATGATGACACAGTGTTTGTGATTTTCAACCAGACATCTTTACTTCTCTGCAGTCCATCTCAGAATGAGCCCGGCCCACAGACGACAGTGACATTTCTAGGATGTTGTTTATTCATATTGTTTATCCATATGTTTGCCATGCATGAGGGAGTTTTAACTGGTATTTGTGGATGTAGAGACTCGGACAATGATTTTCAGAAGGCTTGGTTATAATATAGGACCGTTTAAATCCCAACCATCTATTACTGCTTTTTGGCCTGTTTCTTTCCTCTTCTCCCTCAGGATGTTATAATGATACGATTCAAGCTCACATTCTTTTCATATTTTAGATACAATTTCTTAACCTTTCAAATTGCTATAAATGGCAAATCCTTCTCACCTTCACGCCTGAATAATTCTCTAATAATTATATCTCCAGTCATGTTTCCTAGCAAACATAGTGAAGAATAATCTGTTATTATTGGGTGAAAAAGGCTAAACTTTTATTGCTCTATATGCTATAAAGTATTGATTATTTGTGAAAAGATTTATACTTTAGGCTTACATGGACAATTTGGTTTATGTTATCATCTAAACTGAAGAATTATTAAAGTACTTTCTTGCATAGAGAGTCTAAAAATCTCCATTTCCTTCTAATTGGCAGATATATTCACATTATTTTAACAGCAGACAGTCATGACATAGAAGTATACTGTTATTCATTTTTAATAAAAGAGAGAAAGAGAGAGAACATGCCTAAACTTTAACTGCAAAAATCCTTTCACTAATAGATAGATAGATAGATAGATAGATAGATAGATAGATAGATAGATAGATAGATAGATAGATAGATAGATAGATA
>JBAMHX010000015.1:5550897-5563354 GCA_037177515.1 Pseudomugil tenellus
TAATAATAATAATAATAATAATAATAATAATAATAATAATAATAATAATAATAATAATAATAATAATAATAATGTCAGGGATGATTGTCAAAAGTAATTAAATTCTCAATCTATTGAATATTTTTATCCCCACAAGAAAACCGAGAAAACAAGGGTCAGTGTGGCTGTGACCCGGTTTCATACAGGTCAGTAACACTTCTTATTGTTCATGTGGTAAACTGAATGACTCAATACAATCAATCAGTGGAGGTCGTGCAAAGCAGTCTGTAAAGGTCTACTACGTGCAGGTATTACAGGAGTGATACGTCTCAGCAACCACAGACTGGACCAGGGTACCATCCTCCCATACCTCACTGATCCTATTAAAAGGCTGAGCAACAATAACACCTGATTCAACGTGAAAGCAGGAGGGCGAGTCGTCCGACATTATGAGGTTCAGATTGCTCCTTCTTCTCAAAACAGCAGAGAAATCTTTACACCATTGCTGCACGAGTATTTTCCTAAGTTAATGGCTGACTGCATGCTTACTGGATGTTTCGCTGCCCCTTCACCCCATACTTTGAGCGAAACAATAACATCAAGCAACTTTTTAAACTGCACTGAAAATAAAAAAGACTTCCTGCAATGCAGAGACTACATGATTAGCTCAATGCATTTTAAAAAGCAACTTATATTGACTGTTTGTGTTGTGTCTGAAGTTCCAGTTGCCCGTTTCTACCTTAAATGCATGCAGTTACGCACACCTGTGTGGGTTTGTGTATCATTTAACAAGAACTTGATTTGCATTCATTTGATTTCTAATGACTGCAGTTGTGACAACAAGTTGTGTTAAACGCACAAAAAGCAGACAGAAGAATAAGAAAAACTCAGACTTGTCTTTACAAATGTCCTTGTTTCATTTCCCACATATGACTCTTGTACTGGAACATTTGTATAAGACTGTGTTGCAGCTGATTTATACGACTGCAGGCTGTAGGTTTATCCAAAGCAGTGTCATTGCTAGACATATCAACCCTGTCCTCTCACTGCCCTCCTGGCCTTGTGCTCAAAGTATTGCACGCACAGAGCTTTTTATGTGTGTGAAGGGGAAAAAATACCCCTGAGGCACTGGGACAATCAGTTAGGCTTGTGAGATATACCCCAGGATGTAAACATTACACCACAGAGGAAGTCGGGGTCATGGCCCCTGGGTTTAACACAAGACGCAAGCCTCACTTGTTATGGGCCATCATAAGACCTGCCAAACAAGTGCGAGCCATCAGCACTGCCCACACACCACAAGGACGAAAGGTTGAGGAAACAATGTTAAGCTCTCTCAGCAGCGACAAATACAGGTAGATGTCCTGCGAAAAACGGAGACAAACCATGTTCTAGATTAATGAAGAGGCTAAAACTGGACGTAGGAGCTGAGACTCCTGACAGCTCTATGGGAAAGCTTTGAGGACCAGGTTTGCATGAGACGACATGGCATTTACATTAAGGTATGAAGCAATCTTTTCTCTCTCTCTCTCCTCTCTCTCTACACTCCCCCTCCCTCCTCCTGCTCCTCTTTCCACTGACCGGCCTCACAGGAGCACTGAAAATAACTTGACCGGCTCAGCAATGGGACTTTCAAGTCAGGGTTTTCAGTGAGAGCTCTGAGTGTTGGAGAGGCTTAAAGGTTCCCAACAGCTGACGTGTTAAGTTCATCTATGAGGAAGAATATCTTAGGACTGTTCACCACAAGGAAGTTGTAACTATAATCCACACATCTTTTTTCCTTCTTTTTATTTCTGCTCATATCCCCAAACAGAGCCCTCATATAATAGTGCTTTTTCAGCTCAACATCACCCCCTGGTGGGACTTGCTTTAGTGGCTGGCACACTGACATCCAAACCACTAAGACCAGTGCTTTATGGTCAGAGACTATTTGAAACATTGTAGTCATTCTTCAGCTGAAATAATGTGTGTTTAAGGTTACTGACACCACAGTGTGGCAGAGCTCTCTTTCACTCCAAAGTATCAGGAACTGCTTTAAAAGATGTACAAAATTATTATCATTTTAAAAATTATTTTTATTTTTTATTTATCTTCTGAAGTAAAATTATACACTCAGCTTTAAAGTCTAAGATGACTCTTTTCCTGCACTACACACTGATAAAAACCAATAAAGATAAATAAAAGACAGGTAGAGCTTGCAGAATGGACACAATGTATCAATGTCATATCAAAAACAGTGCTGTTCCTTTAAAAAAAAGTTAAAAAACTGGACAATACCAGTGATTAAAAAAACAGAAACATGCAAATAAGGTTAATTGTGTTTAAAATTAGGAGGAAATTGAATTAAATCTATTTGTATCCTTTGCAAATTGGTGAAACATATAACTGACATTACAATTAAATCACTAAAATAAACAGCAATAATGATGAAAAGCTGCATGGTCCCTGCTGAAAACATATATTATGGCTTCTTTTGCTTTTATTTCCACGCAGACGTTGTTTTAATTACCCAAACATCCCATATGGGCCTGTCTGGATGACAACAGATCACGCATGCATATGAGCTGCAATGAAATATCCCACAATGTGGGAAATAATTAAGTCTCGTGCATTTCATTTTTAGTTAGCAAGCCGTGTGAAATCAGCTGAAAGAGAGAGAGGGGGGGGGGAGGGGTGTTATTATTCCGTCCTATGTTTAAAGTAGTGTCATGGCCAGGCTGCTGGAAATTCTGCTCTCCATCCTCCCCGTTTCCTCTTGTGTGATGGCATTTCAAGCGTGATGGGGCATTGCACGCGCACCAGGCATTACAACGATTATACCCCCCAGTTTCACAGCAAATATAAACCAAGTAGTATTAACTGGCTTTTGGGGGGGGGGGGAAATTAGTATTTTACTTAAAAAATAATCACTTCTGGCTCGTAAACACTATTCGCCTGAATGTCAATTAATATTCTCGCGCTTCACGGAGGAACTGAACGTCCCTGTCCAAGACGATGGGGGGGGATAAAAAAAAAACTAGTCTGAGACATTTTAAATAAAACATTTTCATTATTTCACTGTCGTCAAAACAAGGTGCAGATAGCGGTGACAGAAGAGAAGCGTGTTGACAGATAAACTAACAGAACCGAGCCGCTTCCAAAGCTGGTAATAAGCGAAGAAGTTAGTCGATGCCAATGACATGTTGTCATTAACTTAGCTTTGTTGTTAACAACTTGAATTTGTCGTCGTTTGACGGGAAAGCGGAGTAAACGGTTAACGGTAAACGCGCTACTTTCACCACGCTGACTGTTCTTTAAATGTGGGCTACGCTGGGAATAGTAGCTGGCTAGAAAGCAAGCTAATATTAGCTGGCTAGTGATGTCTCCACGTTTTAGCTGCCGCTTCGGAGGAAAACAGCGGAGCCGTTTTCCGCCGACAAATTTCTCCACTTGTCCTCGCGCTCGTGCCGTCTCCACGCAGAGTTGCAACTGTTCCAACACAAAAAATCACACCGCAGTCATATAAGTAAATTAATCCCATCATATTTCTCTTACCTTCCGGCTTGTTTTCGGCAGCCATTTCCCCTTCACGCGCAACATCCTCCTCCTCCTCACGACCGTGGGTACCACGCGCGTGCACGGCGAGGACAGCACGAGGAGGGACCGGAGGAGCAAGCGGCGAGTCGGTCCGACCGAGGCAAACTTACCATTGGCTGTGAGGCGGTGACTGACAGAAAGGCTCCGGGATGAAAAACAACACACCTCACCTTGGCACCACCAGCCGTGTTTTTCTTTTCTTTTTTTTCCTTCTTCCCTTTCATTTAAGTGTGAATTTAAAACAACTAAGAGATGCTGCAAGTCTGACACGACGCTTTTGTATAAATACGGTGACTAAACAAAAACTCTTTAATTAAACCTGATTAGATTGTGAATATAAATTAAGCTTTTCTTACTGGTAAAGCTGCTAGACGTTGCTATTCCTCTGTGATGCAAATCCAGTTAATATCCTGCTAAATTAACCTTTTTTTGGCCTTTTTTATGTGTTTTTTATCACATCTAACCCTGTGTCTCTAAAATGGTGATTATTATCTAGATCATACAACAAAAAGAGACACATCTGCAGAAGAACGTGTCATGTTTGCATAATCCAATATCTAATGAGCCATAACAACATTTATTTTAATATTCATTTGACTTCTGCACATTTAGTGAGTTGGGGTCTCCAGTGCACGTGTTCTTCCTCTGTTCAGTGCTTCTCTAACTGATTTTAAATTGTGAAAACTTCATTCCAGATGCCACACATTTTATTCGGGGAAGCTTGTGGAGGTATCTATGTAATCATGGCTGCTTTAACTTCTATTGACTATTTTTCTACTTATTTTGGTGCAAGAAACTGTTCTTTGAAGTGTTTATTTAGAGTAGACAGAGGCGATGAAATGTTTTAATTGCGTCATAGCTGCACTCGGGTTGCTGACCGTCAGTATTGCGATGGCGGAGTTTGAGTTGGTGCTGAAAGAACAGCTCCTCTGCTGCCTGCAACTCGCGCGCACCTCACTACGGGCTTTTTGGTATGGCTACTGCGAAGAGTAATAATAAAGTAATAAAAGAGCTAATGTATTTAAGTGATTTCTTCACCGTTGCCTTAATTGCTTCTAGTTGGATATTTTGCTGTCATTTTCCCTGTAGATTGAATACATCCAAGTGGCTTTTTAATATAAGCAATTTCTTTTCCTGTTTGAATATCTATATCAATGGTTTAAATATGATTCTATGAAAAATAAATGTCAGTTCTGTGCCGTAATTTTCAGGAACAAAAATACTTTATATAAATATTTAAGTAGTAATTTGAAAAAACGACATGTAAAATTGACCCTACTGTTGGTGAATATGCAGTTGTACTTTTTACTTAAGAAACATTTTCTATAGAATTTTTATATCTCACTATGTTTTTTACAACTTCTTGGGAAAAAAGCTGAAACGCGATATAAAATCTTGTGTCCTACTAGACTATAAATAAAAAGGGTCCTACTCCGATAGTAAATGACTGGGGAGTTTATACTCATACCCAACACAAGCGGGCGCCAGAGTGCGCAGGGAAACACTTTGAGTGACGTAAATTGCCGTGAAGAAGATATGTCCGGGCGTAAACATGGCGTCTGCCTTGGACGAGGATGAGATCTGCAATGATGATTACTATTCTCTTCTAAATGTCCGAAGAGAGGTAGAATATGCAGTTGTAATATAAATGCATATATGTGCGGATTTATATACCAATGATTCCGACACATACCTTCGGTTGATATTCAGTGGTTGCTCGTAAAATGAGGTGTAACTTTAGCTAGGTAGCTAGCTTATGACCCTCGTCATTGGTTTATATGGAGTGACACTTTGGCTGGATACTCGACTAAATGCGCCACATGTTTTAGGGTTACAGTTTTGCCAGCCTAAATGGTCTTTTGTGGAAGAAAATTATTGAGTCATATGTTTCTATGTTATTGTGGAAGATAATGTTAACAAACTGGCAAGTTATATTCAGAGCCAAAAACTGATGGAATGAAATGTGCTAAGTGGCTAGTGCTACGACTCTTATCTTGGTTCAAGGCTTCATTCAGCATCACATCTAGTTTATGGAATTACTCTAAAGTTTTGCGTTTTTCTGTCAGGTACTTTTGGACGTAATAGTCATTTCTTTTATTTTACATTGGGTTTTGTAAGTTGTGGCATATGGTTAGGTGGTGCTACAGTGTGCTTAAATGTACTTAATATGATCTTTTATCGAGTGTAATTGTAAACATAAGTCGACCGTTAACGCGATGGACAACATTAATAAAATTAATGTATAGATATGTTTTTTTGTAAACACGAACTGAGCCTTGATCTTCCAGAAAATTGAAATAAGAATAAATTATATGAAAGTGAAATTGTACTCTTACCTACAATGATGAAACGTATCTTACAATAATGTCCTCATGTAACATGATGCAAGAGTCTCATTAGCACTAAATTAAACTCCAACATTGATATCCTTTTTGTTTTTTCCTGTCAATGATTTCAAGCTTTTATCTTTCTAAATTGAATTGTTTGTCTCAGGCCACCCAGGAGGAGCTGAAGGCATCATATAGGCGATTGTGCATGCTGTATCACCCAGACAAACACAGAGATCCTGAATTAAAGCGACAAGCAGAGCAGCTTTTTAATCTTGTACATGAAGCTTATGAAGGTGGGACAACCTCTAATCAAATCATGATTTTTTTTATTCCTGTTTTACCTGCACAGAAAAATGACTACGAATATAAAAATGTTTTGATCTTTCACAGCATCAAGAAAGTAAAGCGAAGAAATTGTTGGTTAATGTCATTAATGGTTATTCATCTCTTACCAGTGCTGAGTGATCCACAGTCACGGGCTATCTATGATATATATGGCAAACGAGGACTTGATGTTGATGGGTGGGAGGTAAGTCTGTCATTTAATTATGATATCCTAGATAACCCTTTCAGAAACTATTAGGACATTTTGTTAAAAATAACATAACTTCCAGTTTTCAGACTATTTTACGCCCGTATATTTTAAAAATAAAAATACAACCCCATGAAAATGTTACATGTGTTCTGTATGCTAACATGTTGTTAAAAACACATTATTCTAATTTTTTTTTAAAAAAAGCCTGTCCAGTAATCCATACTTCATCAAGCTCATGAATCACTAGCTCAATTTATTCAGATTGGTCATAAACTTGAAATATTTTTGTAAAATTGAGATGTACATCATGCATCCACTGAAAAAAACATTTTTGGGAATGTCCAAACTTTATCTTTTACAGATTTACAATACTCTGCAGAAGTCTTGAGCCAAGCATTATTTCTTTACATCTCGCTTCTGAGTACCCACACTTCTTTCATTTGTCTAAAGTGATTTTTAGCTATTGTTTTCCAGGCAGATGAATATGCTTTTCTTGTTTTAGCCCATTTAATCCTTACGTGGGAATAATATTTTTACACACAAAAGCACCTAACTCAAAGGATGCCAAACACAACAAAAAAAAAACAGATAAAAAATAGAAATAAATTGACATTATGTTACCAGCAGCTTGTTTTTAGGTATTTTTTGACCTTTTAAAATGCATAGATAGCCTAGTTTGATAAGCATAACGGTAAATGTTTGCATCAACAGGGTAATTCCTAAAGAGTTATAAGTTGACAATCTGCTATATTTAATTATTATGTACAATCTGTAATTAGAATGGGAATAAATTGCACAATGTAACAACAAAAGATCTCACAATTATGTAAACTTCTACATCATGTGAACGGCATGTAATACCTGTATTCTTATAAAAGGAGGAAACAATCTATCAAAGATCTGACAGAACCTGAAAGATGTATCTAGCTGTTTATCCTACTGTTTTCCAAAGCCTTATCACAAGTATTGTGCATGGAGTTGCAAAGCCATTCATAGTGTAAAAAAAGTGAGTAAAGAACGTGGCAACAGAGAAAAAAAACTTGGACCTCAGCATGACTGAAGCAGTATGATGTGGTTCTGGCACAGAACGGATTAAAATTCAGCAGACATTCAAAGAAAAGCTTTTTAAAAAGCCTGGAGAACTATTCTTGAAGACGATTTTAAGAAATTCCAAGACAGTTTGTCTAAGAGGGTTCAGGCTGCGCTTAAGAGTAAAAGTTCTCATAAGAGATATTTGTTAGAATCATCCGAACGGTCTCTGCCTTTTTAGTTTTACATGTTTCAGTAAGTTTTTCCTAGCAATGTTTAAAGAAACTGAGGGTGGCTCAGAACTTTTGCAAAGACCTGGAACTGTATGAAGTTTGACAAAAGCACAAATATCGAAGTTCATATATATGTCCTCGTTGTACTCCAAACTTATCTTCCTCCTGCAGGTGGTGGAGAGGAAAAGAAGTCCTGCAGAAATTCGAGAGGAGTATGAGCGGCTTCAGAGGGAGAGGGAGGAGAGAAGGCTACAGCAAAGGACCAACCCAAAGGTACGATGAGGGCAACTTAACAAGCCTCATATTGAACTGAATGGGATGTAGGTATCTTGCAGGTACCCCCTGAGTATCTTGTTCCATTATTAATGAACGTGGTGTTAATGGTTGATTACTTTGCAGGGAACGATTAGTGTGGGCATCGATGCCACGGACCTCTTTGATCGATATGAAGAGGACTTTGAGGATATGGTTGGAGGAGTCCCACATGTGGAAATCAATAAAATGCACATATCACAGTCCATAGAGGTGGGTGTTTACTTTGGTGATTCTATAGAAGTCATTTTTGAAGTGCTGTTCCTTGGCTGTGATGTGTTTTACGTATCTCACATAGTTCTGTGTGTTCTGCTGAAGGCTCCTCTTACTACCAAAGACACAGCCATTTTGTCTGGCTCTTTGTCCACCCACAATGGTAATGGAGGGGGCACCATTAACTTGTCCCTGAGAAGAGTCACCTCAGCTAAAGGATGGGGGGAGGTACGTTGCACTCTCACTTGTTTCAGAATACTTTCGATGAGCCTTTTTCTTACCGTCGCCAAACGGCTGTCTACCTGTGCTGTGATGTGTACACAGGTGGAATTGGGAGCTGGAGACACTCACGGACCTCTCTTTGGGATGAAGATTTTTCGAAACTTGACACCTCGATGGTATGAAGAAAACATACGAGACATAAAATCAGTTCTCTTTATGTTCACGGCACAACATATTAAAAGATGTTTTTTTTTCTTTTCTGCCTCAGCTTTGTGACAGCTCAGTGTGGCTTTCAGTTTTCTTCACGAGGCGTGCGTCCTGGGGTGACCACAGTGCTAGCCCGCCACCTGGACAAGAATACTATGGGTTATCTGCAGTGGCGTTGGGGAATTCAGTCTTCTATGAACACCAGCATAGTGAGGGACACTAAGACCAGTCACTTCACCCTGGCAGTGCAGGTTAGCAGCCAGCAGTTTGACCTGAGTCAATTCAGCACCTCTAAATTAGCAGCTGCTTGTCACGGTTGTTGCAGAATATTCATTTACTTTTGTCTCCGCAGCTTGGCATCCCTCACACTTTTATGATGATGAGTTACCAGTACAAGTTCCAGGATGATGACCAGACCAAGATTAAGGGCTCAGTAAAGTATGTTGTCAGAGTGAAATATGTGTTATTATGATATCATCAGAAATTCAATCTAATGGATCTATATTCAAAACTGCCCGATCAGTGAACTTGTGTGTTACTCCAGTGCCAGAAAGCAAGCACAGAACTTACTCTGGTTTTGTTTTGAATGGGGTATAGCATGGGGCTGATTCTTTGGCGGATTACATCTCAGCCTTATGCTTTACATCACAAAAACAGGCTCCATTTTTATCTTTTTGTTTTTACTTTTTGCACTTGTTCAGATATGACTGTTGTCTCCTTTTACAAAGCTAATAACAATGCTAAGTGTAATGTTTTGCTTCCATACATTCCAGATCAACCCTTAATACAACGCACTGTCTGAAAGGCAGTAGTTAATCACATGTTCTAATAAGAATACCTTTAGTGGAAAAATTTTGTTTGTTTTGGAGTTATATTTTTGCTTAAGGAAAGTGAAATCAGTCACAGTAGCGCAGGATGTAAGCATATATCTACTATGCAGACTAGTGAGGTAAACCTCCACCCCAAACAGAACACACTGTTTAGAAACGGGACCCATAAATACCTACTACTGATGCAATAATTGCTATACATAGCGAATAGTTGTTTGTAAAAATATTTACAAAATTGTCAAATATTTAATTAAAAAAAACAGTTTAAAACCCTTTTCTGTTTGTTTAGAACATTTGTGTAATGTCAGACTTTACAAAAACTCATGTGCTTTATTGTTTCACACCAGACTGACTGCTCAAATGGAAGTAAACTAGATGTAGAGAGGTAACTTTGTTCTTACGTGACAGATCAGGTTTCTTTGGGACTGTGGTGGAATACGGTGCTGAGAGGAAGATCAGTCGGCACAGTGTGCTGGGGGCTACTGTCAGCGTGGGAGTGCCCCAAGGTGTCTCCTTAAAGATCAAGTAAGTGTAAATTCATGCTCTAGTTTCTTGTTTTGTGTTTTCAGATGGTTTGTGTCGGTGTGTCTGCATCAGGACGTTATACACACAGGATTTGGCACGTGGAGATACCAAGTGGTTCTGACCTTCACTTTTAAAAAAGTGCAATTGCATTTTACAGTTCAGGAATGCAGAAACAAATCATGCTCTTTCTAGTCCAGAGAGTTACCGATGATTTCACTCTCTTGCATTTCTAGCTTGAAATAGTTGCTAAAATGAAGTTGTTTCTCTGTCTGCAGATTAAACCGAGCCAGCCAGACATATTTCTTTCCCATTCACCTGACTGACCAGCTCTTGCCCAGTGCCGTGTTTTATGCCACAGTCGGACCACTGGTTTTCTACCTCGCCATCCAGCGGCTTATCATTCGGCCCTACGTGCGGGCCCAGAAGGAACAGTAAGACTCACATATGCATTGTTATTAGAAGTAGCATCGCACACATCATCATGACCAGATTTAATGAGTTCATTTTATTTCTCCTTTCGTCTTTTAATTCAACAGAGACTTGGAGAAACAGAGGGAGAGCTCTGCTTCTAACATAGCCAAGAAGAAACAGGAGGCAGAGGCTGCTGTGAGTATTTGAAAGACTTGCATGTGAGATGCAGATGTTTGTGTCTGATGCACAAAATCCCACATTCAGCTTGAAGAGCTGAAATGCAAACGTATAAGTGAATTTCAGATGTAACCCATATGATGTGAAATCTTATTATCTGTGTCTGCCTCTCCTTCTCCGTGCCTTTATCTTCTCTAAAGGTTTTGCTCATGCAGGAGTCTGTGCGCAGGATTATTGAAGCTGAGGAATCTAGAATGGGTAAGGTTAATGATATAACTGAGGAATAAGCTTATCTGGAATCGTTAAGTGGGTGTTATAAATGTATATTGCAGTCAAAACTGTTTTTCCCCATTTGTTGTGGGATGGGGAGGTTGTTGTGGGGTTACATGGTTCTAAGAATGCAATTTTAGACTCTTTTCTTTAAAATAAATACTAACACGAGGGAGCAATTCATTTAATAACTTTAAGGTTCTGTCAAAAGGGATGCTGATATTCAGACATACCTGCATCAGTGATGAGGATTAGCATTATGTTTGGAACTCCTCTGAGAATATATCATTTCTCATATCTGGTCTCACTGAAATGCAGTGAGTTAATACAAGTGTTGAATTAAAAATGACTGAACTTTGGTAGATTTTCTTAGTAAGGAGCCCCCTAATTACAATTTCCATCCCATCTCTTCTCTGAGCTCTCTCCGGTCAGTAAAAGTCGGTCCGATGTTGACTGTTGTCTTATCTCTTGCTCTTACTTTTTCTATCTTCCTCTGATAATGTCGCCTTGCGTTTTGATAAATCAGCCATGATGCCCGTTCAAAACAGCCATTGTACTGACAAACATCAACTATCATGTGGCACAATGAATAAAGCAAAATTCAGCTGTGAAGCGACGCAGCATCCTGGAAGAAAACTTTATGTAAAGCAGTTTCTCATCCTCCTGATGCTGCTGGTCAACAAATCCAGGAATGCAAATAATAGCCTCATCAAAAAAGTTGGAAACACACATTTTTAAGGTCAAAAAGTTATAAAGTGCTACTATAAGGCTTGAGCCTCTGCTGTATGTGCTGCTTGTTAAAGTTGCAAATACTAAGTAATGCAAAAGTCTGAAAAGTGCTGGTAATTATTAACCTCACTAGCGCATCCCTGTAATTCCAGTGAAAATCAGTGAACCGTAGCATGATTGCATACAGCTTAGACTGGAACTGTGTGAGTTTTTATGTAAATCTCACTGGATCCAACTTAAAAAAGATTACTTTTGTAACTTTTCATGGAAAATCTCTGGGTTGCTCATTCAGACATGAAGTAGAGAACTGAACACTTCAAGTGTCTAAGAAGAGAATAATGGTAGTCCTAGTTAAAAAAAAATCTTTGCAGCTCTCTGCTTATTATTCTCAAGCTCATACATTTTTGTTATTGAGCAGTTCAGCAACGTTTAAAGGGAATTGTACACCAGGCACAAGTGAGGATTGTTAAACTAGAAGACTGATATTTGTGGACATCAGTAGAGGGATTTTGGTGAGAAATTTGTCTTTTTTAAGGGGTTAAAATAAATAGAAGCACTGACCCTCTTGTTGCCTTTCAGCTGGTTTTTAATTTTTTTTCCTTTTACTTTGCCTTTGACAGGCAGGCGAGCAAAAACCTCTCATATGGCGTAAGTTAAAAAGAAAAAAATGACTTCCGATACCTGTCAGAGCAGAGCTTGCTTTAAGTGCCATGAGAACTCCTTAAGATTTAAGTTAATAACGCTGCATTTATAATGAGGAACACAGAGATTTTCACTGGCCAGGCAGCGCATGTATATTACTTGGGTTGTTTTTGGGGGGGGGGGGGGGGGGGGGGGGGGGGGGGGGGGGGGGGGGGGGGGGGGGGGGGGGGGGGGGGG
>JBAMHX010000015.1:5580548-5597209 GCA_037177515.1 Pseudomugil tenellus
ACTATTTCATGGTCATATATTTATTTCAAAATGTTGTATTCATTTATTTAATTATGAATCATACGGGTCTCCATATAGTGGTACCACAATTATTCTTGTGGAATGAGCTGCGATGATTCATACATCATGGTGTGGTTGACTCACTGTAGAGACTTCATGGGACTTTTCGTCCTAGCTGACTGTGTTATTGGGTGTGTTGTACTTATAAATGGTGTGATGAGTGGTGGTCCCTGAGCAATTTAAACTGGTTTAATCTTACAAGGCCGGAGCAAAAGGGGAGACCAGGGGGGCACTGACCACTTCTTCAAATTAGAATAAAACCTCGGATTACCTTACTATCTAAATTACATAGCAGCGACTAAACTACACATACATAACCCTGTCTAATTACTGGGGCTAGCTAGGTTGCTAGTTAATTTTAAAGCATGGTACAGCATGATAATGTGGACAAATACAGTCTTTAACAGGTCTAGTTTTGCTAAGGGTGGTCCATGAATGAAGAGAAAGAGAGATAATTCCAACTTTTTGTAAAGTAAAAGCACACAGATCAAGCAGACACCCCTAACCTCAATGTCAGCAGCTGTGTCCTCCCAGTATGAAGTTAGATATACAAGTCATTTTGTTCAGACAAAATGATCCAGACTGCTACTGTCATTACTAGACAATGAGCCATAACTGACTGAAAAAGAAGCCAGTGGCTAGGAGCAGATTTTACAGGAAAATGTTTGAGAATTCTCAGAATATACAGGTTCTGCTCAACTTCTTCAGTAGCTCCTTCCTGTTGGCTGTCCAAGTAAGGTCATCATCCAACTTGACCTCCAGGGAATGGAGCAGAGGTCCTATTCACACAAAGACAAGTTTAGGTGATTCTGCTACACTTGTTTTGAGTTTTTATCCACACAGAATCTGTGTTTTAGGTGTCCAAAACCACTGCAGTGCAAAGTAAATAGCTCTGCAAACGCCACCTTTTCCATTATGTTTGAACAAACTAGATGCATCTATTTTCACTGCCCCACCAGAGTTCTTTTACAACACTGCCCATCACTGTTTACAAGCTTTATTGCAGCCTACATTGTGTTTCAATAAAGTAAATCCTTCGATATCTCTACTCTCCCAGAATTCATTTTACGCAAGATGGCAGGAAACGAGCAGCAGTCATACATTTGTCCTAGTAGACGAACATTGTTTCCTATGAAAACCCATTAATTTAATTACACGTGTCTCACCAGGACTGGCATTAAAATGGAGCCTGACATCTTAACCTTCACGACCAACTCGCCAAGATGCTGATATTTACTTCTGCCAAATCACTCATTATGGGGCTTTAACTGGTATGGAGGCAGGTAAGTTCACCAGAAAACACAGAGATTCTCAAACACAAGAACAGAACCAGTGCCAGAAGCAGAACGGTATCTGTGTGAAAGCACTAACACAGGTTGGGTCAGAATGTGCATCCTAAACCCTAACCCCTCATTCACTCCATAGGGTTACGCTACACAGCACACTTTAGTGCCGTCAATCTGCTGGCGATTCGGACACAAAGCTCACTACTTCCTCGCTGTCACACATCACATGACTGTTTCTGGCAGCTGTAACTATGGCAACCACAACAAACTTGAAGGTGTCATTGCAAATCCAATCCAAAATCCAAAATGGTTTATTTACTTATATTTCATTTTACTCTTTATTTATATCATATTGATTTGATAAAAAAAATCTTTGTATCATTGTAAACTCTGGCTCCCAATGCATTGTGGTCTATATTGACCTGTTTATTGACCATCGATCCTCACTACTTTTCAGTATTGCATTGTGGATAATTTTGAGTGCACTAATTTTTCCCAAAGTACATTCAGACACCCCTACAAAATGGTGTGACCACCATATAGGGTGTGGGAGTCACATTCAGACCAGTGACACAGCAACAGACTTCCCTCTTTTTCTTCTTCTACCAACTGGCGACATGTCCAGGGAGTATCCTGCCTCTCGCCCAATGACTGCTGGGATAGACTCCAGCTACCCGCAACTCTAAATTGGATGAAGCGGTTAAGAAAATAGATGGATGGATGCTGCAGCACCATTTTACAGGCCTCATGTTACTACCAGATTTTTCACTGGAATTGTGTGAACGCACACCTTTGTGCCATAGACAAACCATTTTTTAAAAAGAACATTGGTGCACTGACAGCTGCTTTACCTCATTTCCTGTACATCAGTTCTTCCTTACCTGAAAAAAACCCAACCACTGTGGTTATGTTTACAATCCTGTTGCAGGGGTGGGGACAATGTTGTGTGCATTGGGGCAGACTGAGCAGATGGCTCTGTGGTGAGCTGGTGTTGAGGCTGATTGCAGAGGAGGTGTGGGGACATAACCTGACTCTCTGGGAGCAGCTACCCTCCGATTTATTGTGCAGGAATTTTGTGTTATCGGAAATATTTCAAAACTGTGAGCACAAAGAAACAATGTGTAACTGAGGGACAAAACTGCCTCCAAAATGAGAAGTTTCCAACAGCGCTGTCAACTTTTTTTGTTAAGCCTTTTCTACTGAAACGAAATTCTGACATTGTGCAAGAAGTTTTGTGAATTTGTAAACAGTGTGTTGCATTAAAACGTAAACAGATTATGCCAAGCTTCGGTTCATTGGTGTACTTTCTGTTCTTGTCAGACTTCCTCTGGACATCCTGGAGGAAATCTTCCTGCATCTTCCCCGACAGATGGTGTTGACGTGCCAGTTAGTTTGCCACCAGTGGGAACAAGTGGCTAACAGTGACTCTTGTCTGGGGACAAAGGTATAGAAGAAAAGATGATGCTTCCAAATTCGCCTGATGATTGGAGGTTGTTTTATTTCTTGTGCAAGATGAGAAGCTCATTCAGAATCCAAGAGGTGAAGGTGAAACATATAACTTTGTTTGTGGAAGAGCCAGTGCTATGACAACTTAACAAACTGATTTTGAACTTCTATCAAATCTGTGTTCTTTACATGTAAAATGAAGTTATTGAAATTATGGAGAATGGTGATAATGGTGGCATTACAACCACCTTTTTTACCTTGTGTTTGAGTATTTGCAAGCAGTGGTCCAGAAAATACTTAATAAGTGCAATTATTTTGTTCGTAGCCTTCTCTGATGTCTGCTGCATGTGCAAGAAGTCAGACTGATATGTTGAAGGAAAGTTAAGGCTCTTCTTAAGGAAGTCTTCCAGCCACATATTTCTGATCAGTGAGAACACACAACTATTACTGATTATAATGTAAATCCTCTGTCGGTGGCAGAATCAAAAGGACACAACCTACTTATTGCATCAAATTAGCACAGCAGACTTGCAGACATTCTCTGTTACCCACAACAAAACACAGAATCCCCCCTTAAAAACAGACTTAGATCTGGCTTTAAACGAAAACTTTTAAATTCAGTCATTTCACATTTACATACATATTGTGTAGATAAATGATCTCATGTATTAAATGTATTTTAACTGTCCTTTTATTAATATTTAATTTAAGACGTGTGGAAAACAACCCTGATAACTTCATCCTGTTTTTCTGTGTGTGGAGAAACTGTTTGCAATCCAAGTAAACTTACAACTTATTGTGCTGAACATTTTTCTATGTAAGAATATTTATCGGTATCAGTGGCCTCTTTATGTGCAGTTTGCATGTTCTCTCCGTGTATGTGTGGGTTCTCTCTGGCTTCCTTCTACTGTATAAAGAGGTGAATGTTAGGTTAATCAGTGACTAAATTATCCCTGTGTGAGCACGAGTAGCTGTCTCTCTGTGTTGACCCTGTGATGGTCTGACGACCTCTCCTCTCGCCAGCTGTTCTAGGCTCCGCCTCCCCATCGACTTTTAATTGGATTATGTTGAATAGAAAATTAATCATATCAATATTAGGATTTTTTTTAACTGCTGTAGCTGTTATTGTTAATCGGCATTAGGTGAAAATTGAATGTATATCAGTTTTTTCTGTTTAATGCGCATCTGTGTTGCGCATGAAGCTCGTTAGGACTGTGGCTGAATCAAGACAAATTGAGGTTGTTGCTTTTGCCTTTTCTCAGTGGGACAATCAGTAATGATGTGTAAAGCTTGAAGCATAGCAAACTTTATTGAAGGTACTGATTAATGGAGGTCTTTGTTTCTTTTCAGATGAGCCATGTTGTTGAGGACTATAGACTAAAAGTCCAATACATCCAGTTTTAACTAGTTTTTTTTACCTTCCCTACTGAAGGCACTAACAGATCGTTGCATTGACTTTCTTTGTGGTTTTATTAGGTTAACATTTCCTTTTCATAAATGTTTCATTGTAAATTTGTCTCATCACAGTTGAGCTTGAAATGCATTTGAATTCTTTTGAAACTTTATTAATTTCAGCATCACATTTTCAGAAAAAAGGAAAACTGACCCGTTTGCCATTTATTCTTCAATGAGCCTGTCTCAATCTTCTGTTGCATTTTTTGAGAAACTAGTTCATATTACATATCTTTATATTACACTGATGTCAGAGAAACTAGTTCATATTACATATCTTTATATTACACCGATGTCAGAGAAACTAGTTCATATTACATATCTTTATATTACACTGATGTCAGAGAAACTAGTTCATATTACATATCTTTATATTACACCGATGTCAGAGAAACTAGTTCATATTACATATCTTTATATTACACCGATGTCAGAGAAACTAGTTCATATTACATATCTTTATATTACACCGATGTCAGTTCTCTACAATCTAAATCAGTGTTTAGTGGTTGCTCATGTTCAAATCAGTATACTGAATGAAAAATCTAACTTCATTTAGTCAAACACCCACAAAAATTAGTTTAACTGGACCAAAAACAAAAAAACCCAATAAAATAAGATCTTAAATTACAGAACATTTGGTCATTGAATACAAAAACTTTTACTGTTCTGAAATTCATTGTGATGCATTTATAAATGGCAATAAGCAAGTCACAAAACATGCAATTAAAGATTTAATAATACTGGTTTATTGTGGTGCTTTATTACAAGCAAGATACAGTAAAACTTAGTCATGATGAATAAAAGACCTTAAAACATTTTCCTGTTTTATTGGATTTCAGTGTCATCTTCTCTAAATCTCATTAGTGATGCACGGGTTTCATTCAGTAAATAAGTTATTTTCACTATATTTACAAATCATAATTCCTTGCAATAGGCATGGATGTAGTAAAACAAATGCAAACATCATTGGTTCAGTTCAACAGTTTCAACACGACTTCAAAAGGTAATGCTGCAGCATCGCTGCAAGTGTGCACAGGTTATAAAACAGTTCATCAGCCTGACATTAACTTATTTACTACAAAGTTCAACTCCTGATCATCATTCAAGGCTTGCATTAACTCCTTACTAACTCATATCGGTCAAAAACAACACACTCAAACGGTGATAGTTTTTTTTTTTTTTTTAAATGTCCTTAGTTTCCATTGTAACAGACATCAATTTCTTTTCAGATTTAGGGCATATTTAGATACAATTTACCCCTCCCCAAAGTGATTCAAGTCAAAATGGATACTTGGTAACAAGTGTTTCTTAGATCCATTTGGATGCGATGCTTTCAATGAGTTGCAATACTACCAACTTTTTAAAGAATAAAGGTATTTTTGAGTTTTGTGAACTAAGTGTAAACATGTAAAATGTAGAAACAGATGATGGAAAATGCAGCATAAATTAAATGTACTTATGTCAAAGAGATTCTTCTGCATCTTAATAAATCATCACTGACTTGGTTTTTCATAGAACAGCTTAAAGAATGGTGGAAAAACAAAAACTTGTCCTGCATCTTTTCTTTTGGAATAACACCTCCAAAAAAAGAGAGAAAATCATAAACCTACCACTATATGATTAAATAAATCATTTGCTAATTTCTTCACTTTGTAGGTGGTTTAAACTCAGAGTTCATATCCTGTATGACTATTTCAGTGGTGTCAAATCATCTCACACATTAACAAATTGTTATTTGGTCTTAAAATCATTCAACACATGAAATGTTTTTAGGTTAAGTCAGTGAGAAGGCTAATATTTATAATGTCCCAACTCATGCTGGAATGTGCTTGTGTGAAAAACCTTCAGTCCTGTTAACCTTTTTTTCTTTTACAGAAAAGCACGTGAAGAAAAAAGCAAGGAATCTTAGAAGAGAACACATTTGCGTCTTTTCTTAGGCTCGGGAGGCTCCAGGGCAGCCAGTATTGCCTCATCAAACACATTCTTTAATCCTTTCTGTGGAAACAAAAAAATATTATAAACAAATCTATTCCAAATATATCAACTTCCAGTGGAACTAAATGCTTGAGAAATCTGAGCAGAAAACGGAGCAGGGAAATCAAAACGTTCCTTTATTCAAATAACATACAAGACTGTATGATCAAGTTGTCTGAGCAAAGACAAAAACTCTTGACATTATCAAAAAGAAACTGTTACTCCTGTCTAAGACAGAATGTAGCCTCAATGCTTTGTAGGATACAACAGATGAGCTCAATGCTGAGACGATAACACAATGTTCTTTTAAAAAATAGTCTTGCACACAAGGTGCAGACAACAGAAAGTAGAACACAAGATTGGCACTCCATCAGCTTAGGCAGTATGGGTAATGGTGATTAGGCCAAGTTGAAAAGAAAGCACATCCAAACAGAAGGAAACAGAACAGTTAATGAGCACAAAGCTTTAAAGTTTAAAAGAGCTCGTGGTTACTGAAGTGAGACATTTCTTTACAATGATTAAGCAGCAGACGATCGAGAGGCAAAGCAAGATGCAAGAAGACATCAGAACAAACAGCATTTTCTCTTTCTCTGAGTTTCAGGGGGCTCTAAAGCAGCTAGGATAGCCTCATCAAATACGTTCTTCAGTCCCCGCTACAGAAAAAGGAAAAAGAAGGAGAAATGGGTACACACAGTTAGATGGGAGTTTAATGCTGTTAGCAACAGACAGGACAAGCATTTCCAGCCTTGTTAGGAACACCCCCCCCCACATGCCTGTTATAGGAACATTCATGGATGTTAAAGCGGAAGTCTTACCTGAGTTAGAGCAGAGCATTCCACATATTTAACTGCCTTAAGGTCACGAGCAAGCTTTTCTGCAGTTTCGGGGGTGATTGGCTTCTGCTTGTTCTTAGCCAACTTCTCCACTGTGGACGGGTCGTCACGCAGGTCAATCTGAGTGCCTACCAACAGGAAGGGAGTCTTGGGACAGTGGTGAGTAATTTCAGGAACCCACTGGAAGACAAAAACACACACAAACACACAAAGCAATTAAAACATGATCAGGAGATGAATAAATATGTTGCTGCTTTATTAAAAGTAATCTAACAAATGATCTGCTCTCTTGTTCAATGCTAATCTCCAGCTAGCCGTTGCTCCATGACGCATTCAGGACACTTCTGATTTGTCCGTCCTTGCAATCAGCAGCTTAAATAACTCAATGGATGACAGTTAACATAACACTGCCTTATGAGCTGCAACAACTTGACCATCCAGAGACTTGTGTGGATTTTGTTTGTGGACTTACTTCAGTTTTGTGTTTAAGATTCCATAATGCCTTCTGTCCAAACATATCTGGAACAATCTGGTTGGAGACTTCAGAAACATCCCATTCTCTATCCTGAACCATACAACAGCTGTGGACTCATTTGGGCTCCTACGCACTACTATTTCTCAGGATATGATGTGCCCAACAAAACAACAACAAAACAAGCCAGCAGAAATTGGATTTCCTCAACAAACTGAGGAAGTTCAACTTTGGTTTAGTTAAGCAAACAAATCAGACTCGAAAAGAGCACAACATGCACTTTTTATAGCAATTCAGAACCAGGAGCTGTACTTCTCAACATGGTGGGGGGGGAGTAAAACCCCTCTGTCCTCCAGAAGACTACCTTGTTTGATCTGCTGACTTTTATAAGGCATTTGCGATCTTTCAATACCAAAAAATCCAAGGACAGAAATGCCTTCTTCCCACAGCTCATCCATTCATTAACACTGTCAAACACTGATGCTGTATGATGATACATCTGTATTCTTGTTGCACAGCAGTGCGGATGCCCTCTGATGAATGAATGCATCCTGCGATGCTAAAGATGCTGAGGTCTTGCTGAAATAGTAAAAGCCTGACGTTGTGGAGTTGAAAACTGGACAGAGCCAAAGTCAAGGCAGATTTTGAAATGTTTAAATTGCTTAAGATATAAAAGGTTATTGCAGACGTTTTGTAATGTAAACACAGACAGTAAAGTATAAAAAGAAATGTTTGTAGAGAAATAACAGCAGTAATAAGAATCAAGCAAGCCTACCAATGACCTCCATCCATCTGGACAATGTGTGGAAGTACTTAAAGCAGGAAGGACAACTGCAAGTAAAATACTTTCCATATAATCACCCAAATGCACACTGATCTTTCACATGTCATGCAAACTGACAAGTGTTAGTTTATTCTTTCACTGTTTGGATTCTCATGTCACTTTTCTTTGTTTTTCAAAGTGAGATTATTAAACTATTGTGCTTTTAACTTTCAAGTCTCCACTTTGCCAACTTCCTGTCCTCCCACCAGTGGATGATGGACATGGGAGGAGAGTTTGCATAGAAAGACATGCAACGTACAGCTAATGTGAAACTGTTGCTTTGTATTGAGTTTAGCTTCTGATTGGTGGGCTGCTGCCTGTGGAATAAGGAGCCTGCACTATATCCCACTGGCATCCTGACGTCAGAAACTTGAAACAGTCTGCTTGGCAGTGCTGTCATGCATATTGACAACATAAAACCCAATTTCACAACAGCGGGACAAGGAGTTCCTGCTGTGGAGGTCCATGCAGAAGATATTAGCACATGTGCTTCAGTAGAACCACAATGAAGGCACAAGGATTGAGGATGCTGGACAGCATTATGGCTATGACAGTTTTTACTTATTCAGCAATAACTTACATTTATAGGCGTTATCAAAGGGAAACACTTTTGCTTCCCAAGAAGTACTTTTTTTATTTAAAAGACAGTCTGAAGGTGCACTACACTACAGAACACTGCACAGTGTTTGAACTATTTAATACAAGTGTATTAAAACATTAAATGATAATCTGCTTTTTCTTTGAACCCATTCTGAGGTCTCATGATGTTTCTACGCCTTCTCGCAGTAACTCGTGCAGCACGTGATTCATATGCTCATGTGACTGCATCCTTTTTAACGTGGCTGTGCACATGATAACACAGACGTGGGGGAAACACCTGAAAGGGGTGCTGCAGACCTTTTAAAGTGCCGGTGATGTTGTCTAGATTGAGGGGGATGTGCTTAGATCACCTCGAATTGCCCGGATTTCTTTGTGATCCCTTTAAATACCATGATGAGGAAGTCTGACTGTAACCTATATTTGGTAGGAGCTGCAAACCCATTTCCACTGTTCATCACCAAAAACTCATGGAAACTGGATCTAGAACATACATTTGTCACCCTTTTTTTTTTTTTTTGGGAAAATGAGGACTCGGCTGAACTTTAGGATTTGTGAAGGGATTTTATGTTTTTATCCCTGTTTGACTGATACGTATGGATTCACTTATGAGCACTTGCTTTTTATATTGTCCCAATTGTCATTACTGTAAATTGTTTTTGCACATGTAAGCAATAACAATAACATGTCAGCATAAACTTTCCTTGTTTGTCGTTTATCACACTGATCTGTATCCTCCTGGAGTGAGATGTGGACATCGCTCCTAACCTCGTCCAGTTAGTTTAGATTGAACAGTTTGAACTTTGATTAGCCAATACACTTTATTCATAAAGACTGAGTGCTACATGAGGATGTTAGATCCCTGGGATTTATGTAACTTCAATGTTGATACCAACTCATTATAAAATTCCTCACTCCTCAAGAGAGACCGCAATCATGTCTGGTTCTAATGGGAAATACTATTTCTGGGCTGAAAATACTCAACCCCACCAGAAAGCAATTTCTTTTAAACTTAAAATCCTAAATTATTGTTTTAAAGTTTAAATGTTTTTTTTTTTTTTTTTTTTACCAACCTTTTCTTTAACGTTCTCAAATGAGGAAGGTGAAACAACCGAGAAACAGACTAGGAAGACATCGGTCTGAGGGTAGCTTAGTGGTCGTAACCTGTCATAATCCTCCTGACCTGAAAGAAGACAAGACAAAAGTTTATTACCAGACAGAATAATTGCAGTAGAAAATCTAAGCTTGTTTAGACATACGAGACCTATGCCACTGGATACTTGAACAGAGGCGATATTTTTTTGTGTTGCTCTGCAACACCAGTCGACATCGAGGGTGTTTATCTTACTGTTTAATTTTCTTTATGAAACACAAACAAGGATGGCTGAAAAAGGTGATTAAGCAAAGGCCATTAAATTCTGCATGTGCCACAGGTCCCAGAGATCAGAAATAACTAATCAACTAAAATTACTGCAAACAGATCTGAGGTCCGGCTGTGTCTCAATTCATGCTCTGCATAGTTTGAAGTACGTAGACTGCGTAGGACATCGAACATCTGTTGTCCAGACCTCTGTGGCCTAGCAACCCTGATATGTTATCAATTAATGAGCCGAATATTTGACACAAATTATATGTATATATAAACGCCTTTGAATTAATTTTATTTAATCAGTGAAAAATAACCCTGGTCAGATGCATGTGATACAATTCATTTTTGGTCATGGCACACTGTGCTGTTATCGTTCCAGCTTGTCTACTAGAACAAATATGTTCTTATATGCATATAAAAAAAAACTTTTCCAGCACTCGACCGCTGCCAATTCTTCTACCTGGGGCGCAATGATTTATGTGTGACTGGAGGCCGCGAAGGATACATAGCATGAACACTTCGTTTTAAGCTAATTCGGCCCCAAACAAAGTGCGCATTTGAAGTGTGGACCCTAAGTACGATTCGATTCGGGATAGTACTTGGCGTGCCAGTATGACGTCGGCGCACTTCGAACTATGCAGAGCATATATTGAGACAGAGCCTGTGTATTATCTACACCAGGGGTGGGGAACCTTTGTCTTCGCGGGCCAGAATCCAGCAGGTTTTTCCATGTGTCAAACTGATCCAACAGCTTATCAATGTTCTGATTTGAATTCGGTGTGTAGGAACACGGAAACAGCGCCCCCTGTGGCGCAGGTGGTGTGTGGCCGACGTCTGATCTGTAGGTCATGTTTTCGGTTCCCACTCCATCTAAAGTCTGCAAGTCAAAGTGCTCTTGAGCAAAACACTGAACCCCAGGTGTTCCTGGTGGCCAGGCTAATGCCGGTGTGCAGCTCTGCCTCTATCAGTGTATGAATGTGAATCTCCTCTAAAGCACTTTGGTCATCGAGAGATAAAAGTAAAAGCTCTATATGAGTGAACGCCATTTACCACTTCACGATATCATTCCTCATCCATGACCACACATAAAAACAGTTCTTTCAAAATAAGATGGATGCAAACAACCACACAGTAGGAGTACTAGTTTCTGTATTTTCTTAATGTTTAAGCAGTGAGGTGTGCCTAGCTACAACCATACACCAAACACACATGTTGTGTAAGTCAATTATCTTATATATTGTGTACCACAAGAATATGTATTGTGGTACACAAGGAAGCAGATTTCATGGAGAACATAATACATTTTCAAGTTAAGATTTGATCAATTTTAAAGTGAAAATCATCATACCTGCTGTATCAAATAATCCAAGGGTATACGGCTCACCCCCAATCATTACAGTTACTGCATAGTTGTCAAACACCTGAAAAAAGGTTGCGCATACTTTAATAAGCTTGAGATCATTTCATTGTATTATTTGTATAAACACATACATTTAAGAGTAAAACAAATCATATATATATAAATAAATATCATATATATTTATATATAAATAAATACTTACTGTTGGTACATATTCAGACGGGAACTTGTTTGTTGTGTAAGAAATCAATAAGCAGGTTTTTCCCACAGCTCCATCACCCACCACCACACACTTGATAGTCTGCATCTCTGTTTTCTTTCTGGGAATTACGTTAGCTGAAGGAAGAGGGGGAGGTGAAAGTAGACTTAGGTTAGGCCATTTCAAATCTTAAAATTGTACTAAAAGCCTAACACAATGAAATTTAAGTCTTCGACTTTTAGAGACACTAGAAAAATGTAATAAAGGCGATGGATAAGAGGGAAACACTGTTACCTCGAAAGAACTAATTCAGTCACACCCCATTAGCAACAGAGCTGTGTGGATGCTAATATTAGCTAACGACGTTCGCCAGCTACTTATCTGTTAAATGATCCCGCTGAGCTGAGAAACTGACAATATGTTAAGTGTTCTATAACAAATATTTCAACATCCACTTTAGGTAATAAGTAGCGGCAAATAAAAACGTGTTTGTGTATCTTTTAACAAACTATGCTATGTAGTGCTAGCTATTGCCACACAACGCTAACTAGTTAGCCAACTAAGCAACCACCGGCTAATAACAGTTTGTATAAAAACGATACCTAAATTGCAGCGGGTTAACTTTACAGGGTAAAGCAAATACTGGCGATAGGTTTTATCGGTTAAAAACGTTACACGCCGTAGTTAGAATATGTTTAAGCAACGTACCTTAGTCTCTCCGTTATGACAGCTTGCTAACGTTAGCTATCTATTTCGCCGGGCGTTGGCACCAGCGAGCACAAACTTGGTTCAGTCAGTCTGTTAGTAAGAAGCACAATCCCAATTCCACTACAACTATCAAGCTACGCAGAGTACTACCGGATATTGCTTTCAAAATTAAATACGTAGCTTCAACATAAAAACAGAACCTTTGTATTATACACGATATATGCCCAAATCAGAACAAGTGAGACCTAAATTTAGCCACAAATATTTTTTTAGCTGTTTATCATTGTGTGTATTAAAAAACTCCAGTATTATTTCACTTGTGCTTTTACTTTAAAAAGCAACTTTCTTTAGTCATGTTGGCTAACTTACCAGTATTTCCTGTAAGAGGGAATGCAGCAGAAGCAATGATGTCACCTCACCTTGCGTCCTCTTGAATCTGCACCCCTGTAGACTAAAACCACCAAATACATAAATAAGAGCATCACTACGCTAGATTTACATATTAAATAGACATGTTTGTAAAAAGCTAGCTTAATATAATTACAAAGCTTTTCATAAAACGACTGTTTATGTAGAATAAATTAGCTATCATTATTTGTAGTCATTGGCCAAGAAAGGATTGCTTCACATTTTTGGCCTTGCCTGGTATTGTATATGCAGCTACTTTACTATAAGCATTTGGCATAATATTATTAAGTGCTCATTAAAATAACCATAATTAAGGCTGGATTTGTTTCATAGTTCAGAAAAGCACATGTAGGGCACAGAAAACAACCTTTAATGAAATCCAACACATGTTTACAGACTAGCTTACAAGTTTTTCTATTACACACAATGCAAACAAGGAATGCTACAGAAAAATACTATCAGATAGAGGATTGCATTTTATTATATTGCACAGGTTATTTACATCAGATTTGTGAAATAAAATCATATAATTGTTTGTAAAGAGCAGGTAGGCCTATAACTGATTTCTTACAACTCACATGATGTTTGCTTGACAAGGATCACTAATTATCAAACAAAAACCTAGTATGTGTGTAACTTTTTACCCCTGAGGAATCTTAAGATAATTTAGCTTGTTTACAGGATTTGTGCAACGAACACATTTTTTTTCAAAACACGAATGCAGTACTGTTTAAGGAAGTGTGAACTTATGTACAGAAGTAAGTGTACTTATTGGTTATTATGTAGACAAAATGAATCATGTAACCACAGCTCAACCCATACCTGTACAGAAACTTAAGATTCAATTCCTTTCAGATCTTTAATAACCCTTACTGTCCAAAAAAATAAATGAAAAAAAAAAAAAAAAACATGGTAAGGATTATAAGGTAAACAGAAGTCAAGAGCCTCACTTCTTCAATGGTACTCCTTTAAAGATAACTGGTTGGTCCAAAGCAGGACTCAAAGCGAGACTGTGGCAAAAAATAAAATACTGAACTCAAAGTGAATGAATTTTGAATAATTGTTTGAGTTTTGACCATGAAAAAGTTGTAGCTCAGCTACATGCTCCTTGCAGCCTTTATCCGCCACACAACAATGTGTGTTGACCCTAAACAACCCAGCATTGTAAAAAACAGGATCCAACGCAGAGTCGCCCACCAACTAGGAGAAACAAGAAAATAAAACTGACATTTATATTCATATTACTTTCAGTATGTCATTTTGCAGACTGTTTTGATCAGTAGTTTCCTTACATTGACCCGCTTTCTGTCGTGCTGGATGGGATTACCACTGTGTACAAAAACAAACAAAACAAGTTTGCATTAACAACTAAATTAAATATTTGGGATTACACAACAGAACTTCCCCAGATATCAGTAACACGAGGTTAATCAGATAGATAGATGGTTTACCAAATAAGAATGTGTATGGACATTCTTATGGAAATATTTATCCTACAGCTTAAAATTCTTGTTTTGGGTGTTTTCACACATTCCCAAGATATTTTGTATGAACATACAAGACACACATGTCTTGAACTTTAGCATATTTATAGTGCAAAAGCTTAGATGTAAGTAATATTGACATGTCAAATTGAAACATGTTTAATATGACAATAAAACATTTAAATTATATGTATTATTTGCATTTTTCAAGTTTGGAAAACATCATTGTCATCACTGTAGGGAAGCTGAATAATCAGTAAATCTGAAGTATCTTTACACCAGTGATTCAAAACAGGATCATCTGAAGAAAACGATTACTAATTAAAAAGATCTTATTAACTGTTTGCTTTTGCAAAGTTTGCATCATATTTACATTAGACAACCATGTTAGTGATAATTAGTTCCTTATTTAGTAGTATCTCTGCTTTTTAAAATTAATTTAATTTCCATGTGCCATTTTTTTCAGAATAGGCCCATTTCATAGGTCCTACTAAATAATGTATTTAACTGCACATGATTATGATATATTTTAATGTCTTAGTTTTTTATAGATTCACTTAGATAAGCTATGAAATAGGGCTGGCAACATACATACACTCCACAGTGTCATAAAACTTTACTTAAAGTTTTGCTAATTTGCTAACAGACCTGTCACAACTGGAAAATATCTAGGTACTCATAAAGCTTTATCATAGATTTGAACTTGTCATTACAACAGTACAATCAACAGAATATATTCTTGTTTGTGAGAAAAAAATTCTGAAGACGCAGCAGATGTATTGTTCCACGTGTGATAAAGCACCTGAGCTAACCCAGATGAAGCATACCTGCTTTGGAGATGAAGAGCCTCACAGCTCTATGGACATTTCTTCCGACTCTGGCGATAACACACCAGTATTTATCTTCATCGCTCTCTGTGAGCAAAGTCATAGTTACATTGAAGACTCCTGCTCCTGGGTCATCAGCGATGAAAATTCTGGTATTAGGGCGGTTCCTCGGTGTTTTCACTACTATGTTACAAGATTCATATATGGGTCCTTTGCACCAGTACTTTGTGTGTTCTTTGAATGCGAGGTCATACAGACAAGAAATTGTAACAGATCCATTAAGAGTTCCTTTCACCTCCTCTGGAGCCCACAGTCGAACTGAGCCCACATTATGCTTCGTTAGCAGCAGGAGATTGAGCACCAGAGCTGTGAAACACACAGAAAGAAGAAACATATTAGCCTCTCAGGTATCTGTTTTTATCCATTCTACTATACATTGTTATAACTGCTGTAAGTAATGATATAATTACCGTTGAACAGGCTGACAAATAGTCCTGCAGTTTCCATGGTGTGGCTGAAAACACGTAGATGAAGCAGAAGTAGCTTACAACAACTTCCTTGTCATTGTGCAAGAAAATAAGTCACTGTAAATGAATCCGTGTCTGTGTTTATGTTTATGTGTAGGTTGTACAGGGAAAGAAACCTCACCATGTTTGTCATAGTGATGAGCCAGTTTGCTTATGACAATTGGACATTATTCCCTCATTATTTAGATTTTTTTTTTTTTAAATAACATCAACTAATGGAAGAGTCCCACAGAACTGTAGCTTTATTTATGAGTTATTCTCAAACACCAATCTGGGTTTATTTTACTTTCATTTCTAGGGCTGTGAAAAGGTTTTGGATTAGAAAAAACAATTGTGGTGGATTCTTAATGTTTACTTTAGTTGTAAATTACTTTTTCTTCACAAGTGAAATGGTCATTCACAGAAATTATGTACTTCTTTCAGCTTTTTAAAACTGTGCTATATCTATTTTTTTTAACTTTAACATCATATAGGCAGAAAATTGAAATAAATAAACATAGAACTTGACAAGTAACAACTGCACAAGAAACATGCAGAAGTAAATTTTTTTTTGAGTGTTTAAGAGAAACAATCCCACAGAATCTTCTCAGCATAATGCCTCTGTGAGAACCACTGCATACAGAACCTAAAACCTATTTTCTTCAACAGTAGGTGGCACCACAGAACAGCCTGTCAATGTTCAGTTGTTTTCATCACAGCTTATCTACACCTTGTTACATGGTCTAATTAGATTTTGCAACACGTTGGAAAATCTTTTGCAGATTTATTTGCTGTGGAATGAACAATATTATCTTTTGTCTCACTCTTTCATGTATATTGCATTGCCTATATAT
>JBAMHX010000015.1:5598224-5612496 GCA_037177515.1 Pseudomugil tenellus
TATATTATTAGTTATAAAGAGAGCTTGTTTAAGCATCAGCAGTAGTAATGTATCTTATTATTTCAACCCTTTTTTTGCAGTGAAAGATGAATTTATATCCATCATGTATCATGACTCGGGAGAAATATGATAGTTTTAAATAGATTTTTGTGTGTAATATGATCCCCAAGGGGCTCAGATTTGATACAGATTATTCTTCAAGTGGGCTGGAGCATATACCAGCAATTAGCACAAAAGAAGAAGTGTACACTTGGGACAGGTCACTTGCTCCTCATAGGGATTTGGATTATATAACAGCCTAAATTTACTCTAGAGTAGTACAGTTTTTTTTAAGTATATTTCTTCACTTGAGAAAACAGAACTGTAGCACTAACCTGTTGACTATGCAAGCTACAGACTTGCAACACCCACAGAAGCAAATTTCTTGGTCAGAGAATAACCAACGATATTAGGGTTTTATTAAACTCAAACTTAGAGTGTGAAAGAATTATTGGTAAGAAGATGGACACAGAAATAACTTAAACTGCCCGGCACAGTTGTGTATGGTCAGTAAACAAAATTCTGCAAGACATGTTTTCATCTGCAAATGGATGCAGGGGCCTCAGGTGCAGCAATGTCTGCATACACATAGCTTCAAAGCTGTGTACATGTATAGTTTCTATGTGCTTTTTAAAGCGATGCGTATCCCAAATGGTTCGTTCATTCAGAATCACTGTAAATGTAACATAAATGGAACAGTTATTTTAGTAAAGTAATTAATTACAAGTAGAAGTAGAGCTTAAACAGATTAATGCACCTTGAAGGTTTGTGAATATTTCTTGTGTACAAAGAATACAAAAGCAGCAAAAAATGACAGAATGACAAAGGAAACTGTTTTGAAACAGTTGTGCAACTTTGGGGACGAACTGAACAGTGTTGTTTTGTTCTTTTGCAATAAATCCATCAGAGGAACCATCCTAGGTCTCTGCCCATTGACATTTATTTGACTATTTCACTTTTGTGAAACACACTGAAATGCAAACAGGCTTGTTTAGTTTTACTTCTGCTTTTGGACTGTTGATAAGTCATCATGTTTAATCTTTATATAACATCTTTCTTATAAGTGTAAGACATACATCCATCAATTCATATGTGAAGTTGCAACAACTCATGCCTGGACACTAATTTTTCTTCCTCTATTAAAATAAACCAACTAAAAGTGGAAAGTCAACGTGGTGAATGAGTGAGAAAATGTAGAATAGTGCTTCTATTTTAGTTGCCAGTGATTAATTGGCAGAAAAAGCAGCTTTGACTCTTTATTGGCTCCGCAGAGTTATTTGTATTTTGCTTTAACCCCCTTCTGTTCCCACATTAGCTCTTCACAAATTCTCATACCATCATCAAATGAGTAACGTAACTCCTGAGGAAGGTAATGATAATGTATAATAATAATAACATATTGACTTAGGTTTGTTTCCCACACCTTCCCTATGTCTTAGCAAAGTCTAAAAAAATGTGTACATGACAAAAAAATATGACACTGTGGCATTGTTAATCTCCATGAGGTACCCATTGCGCAGCCTTGACATATTAAAAGTTATGGATTATGAAATCTGAAGTTCAAGGCTAAATATTTTATAACTGCTGACATTCAAAAGGAGATGAGAGCTGCCTTTGAGATGAGGCCAAGCATCGCAACAAGGCTCATCTTCTGATGTGTTGCCTGAAAAGGACAAAATTGATTCTGCTTATCAGACTCTCCAGCAAAAGGCCAGAATTAGAAGCAATGTTTGTGTTGCGCCCAGCAGCATAATAGGATTTTCACCTACATTCTAAAATCACAAATGTCAGCTCATTGAGGTCAATACATTAACCTCTTATTCTCACTTTCCCCTCCTGAATTTGATCAGTTTGAATACATAAAATAATCCCCCCCCCCCATCCTCCAGTGGGGATGGTCAACTTAATTTAAGGCTGACAACAATATGATAATTCGTGATACAGATTTGTTACTTTTTTTTAAGTAAGGGGATGAGAGAGCAGTGTTAAACTTCTGAAGATACAGAAAATATTTGTTTTCATCTGATAGAACTGTCCTTGTGGAAAAAGATGGATTATGTACTGAAAAAGAGGGACCAGACTGCTTCAGATTTTACACATTTATTCTTACAATCTCCTCTTTTCTGCATGTTGTTGTGCAGGTATTAGCTCACACTATGTGAGCAAGGTTTAATTTTGAACCATAATTAAAATGTTGCTTATGTCTTTATATATTTATTTTGGAGCCATGCTGTGGATACGAATGACTACTTGGAGACCAAATATTCTCAAAGGTGTTAACCCTTTAACTTCCTGGTCTACCATTGGTAGAGGTAAATTTGCAGATATTATGATAATTTTCTTACAACAAATTTAGGAAATAAACCTGCCTGAGCCGCCTCTACCACTCTGTTTTAGTATATAAAACCCAAATTAGGTGTTTGTTCTAGCATCACACATTTACATTTCCTTTAATTCACTGTTGTTATGTTTCTATTACATCTAAACCTTTTGCTAAAAAACATTTATTCTAAACATTTTCTTCCAAAACTAACAGAAAAATGCAGAGAAACATTTTTGTCTGGCCTTTTTTTTAAATTGGAGGTTAAAGGGTAATTTACAATTCATAAATCAACGGTGCTTTGAAATTCATGCCATGACACAATGAGAGAACATTCTTGTAGTAAACTGACAGCCTATTTTTTTCTGGTAGCTTAAGTTACAGATTGCCAGGTTAACTGTTTAAAAATGGTGTAACTCTGTTTGAGGTTTGTAGTTTATTCTCTCAGGCTAACTTCTCCAAGTACAAAGTTCTTCCCTCCACAAGTCAGATGGAGCTAAAACCTGAGACAGTCACCTTGAATAGATCATTTGAAAGAAAGAAAACATTTGGAATGTTAAACTTTGTCAGGATGTGCTTGTATTACACTGCAATATACACACCCACTACAAATACGTGAAAACAAATAGTACAATGAGTCAGTCATTTCCAGAATAGTCAGTTTTGTTCTTTTTATGTCATATGAAGCACTCGCATCTATGATCTGATGACATAATGGGAAAAAAGGAGGAGAGTAAGTTAGAAAGACACTTTAAAATGAACTATGATCTCCTAAATTGTCACACCATTGGCTTTGCAAACAGCAGGTTATTAGAACAGAAGTAATAAAAGACTAATTAATTACATAATGCTAATTTGGTCCCTCTCAGCTGGTGTCTTTGTTTTCTGTTTCTTCCGTTTTTGCTGAACCATTCTGCTCTGCAACTGGCTCCTCCACCATGGTGGATTTCTTCGACGTTCCTGTTGGAGAGCAAGGTAATTTGTAAAAGTGGGGAAATAACAGCAAACACATAGCACACATAGACTAATTGATTTTTTAAGGATGAGGATTGTGGTTGTTGCAGTACCTGTGAGGTAATTTCTGTGCATTCGCTGGAACAGAAGGAGACCGATGAAGAGGACAAAACCAATGCAGCCGATTATCATTCCACACAGAGGGAAGCTGTAGCTGCCTTTACTTTGAATAATCTGGAGATAAACAGCAACATTAAACTCCTGTACACGAATCCAAATCAGCACCAGGCTTACGTTTTTTTCAGTTACAAGCTTGGCTCTTCACTCCAGCAGGCTCTCTATAAAATAGCAGATACTTCTAAGACTTACTGAGCCAACCAGAACCTGCATCACCATCTCTCCCATCCCCGCACTCGTCACCAGTACTGAAGTTGCACAGCCTGTAGAAAGAAAAGCACAGTTTACATGATTTTCTGTCACTTTTTTCCACTACTGTTGCATTATTATGCATTAAACACTTTGTTTCTACCTTGGTAATCAAGGATGTCCTCAGTATAGGCAAGCATACAGGGAAAAATGCTGCTCAGGAAAAGCCCACATAAACACGTTCCAACAAAAAGGAAGGTGCTACTAGTGTAGAAAATAAGCAGCATCAATCCAGTAACAATAGCTCCTGCCTGTAAACAAAACAAAATGCAGTGTTGGAAATCTGGTATGTGTAATTTATAGAGCTGGAGCTTTGCTTTGGCCTTACCAGGTTGAACATGAGTAGTCTCACAGGCTGGAAACGATATGAGAGAGGTATAGACAAGAGACGTCCAGCAGTAATGGCCGCCCAAAAGATACTAGCGAGGTAACCTGCTGTCTTATGAGGCAATGATATCGGTTTCTCGACAGCGTAGGTGTACACAAAGCCAGCATACGCACCCTGAGAAGAGAAGCCAGGCTATGTAATGTGTCCTACTTTTTATGCCTAATGGGATGCAGATCTTGCATATTCTCTGTACTATGTGATTTATCTGCACTTCTCACTCACCACAATACCATCAGTCATGAAGAGCACCATCCCTCCGAGAATATGAATCATAAAGAAGGATACTGGCAGCCCGCGCAGGTTATCATTCTGACAGCAGCTGAAGATATTCCCATGACCTAAAAGAGCACAAAGTCACGGAAGACAGATTAGTGTGCACAAAGTGTGCATTTATTGTTTTGTTTTTATCATAGTTCAGTCTCAAGATATTGTGTATTAATCATCAAAAGGGTAATACTTCTATCAAATCTTTACCTCCAGCTTCATGTTCCTTATGTTCTTGGTCTGGGCCCTCAGCCCCCTGTTGAGTCTCCATTGCTAGTTCATCCTTGTCCAAAAGCCGTGGAGTGCCGTTGGGACAGCATGGGATCAGCTGCTCCCGATACATCAGAAACAGGACTGCAATAGGCACCGGTAACTGAGAGAGTACACATAATCCAAATTTTACTTTTGATCTTAAGACAGACATAATGTGACATGTATGTTTTCTCAGTATCTTACATTGATAAGTGCCATAATCCAGAAAGCATAGTGCACACTGGACTCTTCCTTTCCCCCTCCCTCATGGGGCATGTAACTCTGAGTAATATTGTGCCCTGCAATCGGACTGTTTCTCATCATGTTCCTGAAATGATGCACTGTATGTGTCTCGTTCCCTGTGTGATTCCCACAGCCAGACTCGGAAAGAAAAGGATCTGCAATCAGGGGGCTCACCAGGGCGCCAAACCCAATAAAAAAGTGCAGAGCCTGTAGAAGTGTAGAAAGGCCAGGGACATTATTTCACTGCAGTTTTTTTTTCAAGAACAACAGCATATTATAAGTTTCTAACTTAACATTGGTTCTTTTTTTTTTTAAAAAAAAAAAGAGTAGAAAAAAGCATTTCTGCCAGTTGATGTTAGCATTTTAACAGATTAGGTTCAAATACCATACCTGTAAGAAAACAGCAGAGTCTTTTTGATAGATGGTAACCAGTTGGATGTTGGCAATAGTGTCAATAATTCCCATCGCCAAACCTGACACAGCCATGGCAACGGCCAACACAATGACATTATTGCACACAGGGATGATGGCAAAAATGACAGAGATGATAAGAGCAGAGACAAACAAGGCAGCAAGTGCGCTCAACAACCTTTAACAAAGAGCAGAGACACAGTTAGAACCATGGCAAAGTCCTTCAGATGTTTTATGCCATTGGAACACCCGTGCCTGTGAGGGATGATACTTACGTTCTCTTGAAAACTCCACCAACAGAGCTGCCAATCAACAAGCAGAACTGCTGGGCAAAAAAAACCCAGGTGATCTCACTAAGTGTTGACTTTGTTTGACATTGCAAGTCCAATATGGTAGGTCCAAGGAAGGCAATGCAGAGGCCAAAGCTGAAGAAAACACTCCAGTAAGTAAGTGTGTGATGGGCATTTCGCTTAAAAAGAGTTACAATCCGCTCATCTACAAACATTTTGGGCCAAAGACACAGAACTACTTCTGTGATACAGTACAATTTTTGTATATTTAAATTTTTAAACTATAAAGTAATAAAATAGCAGCATATGAAAGGAGCTCTGAAATGATCTGTTGATGTTTTTGTGGTCTAACAGATTTCTGGATCTTTTTTAAAGCTTCTTCCACCCTCCTTCTTGAACAGATTAACTAAGTTAGTGGGTTAAATGGATATCCTCCCAGCTATGATATTGCTATTCAAATTGCGTCAATAATTAACAATGAAGAAAAGTCTGTTTAGTGAAAAGCTGCATGTGAGGATTTGTATGTCATGGACATGGACATGGACAATTTAATGGAAAATGTATTATTCAGGAAGCAATGACACACAATGTCTCATGTACAAGTTGTCTTTTTTTTTAAAAAAAAACCTGGACAACTCAGAGGTACATATTTAGAAAGAAGCTAAACCATCAAATATTGCATAAGAATGTAATGAAATAATAGAAATAAACATAGTTTAACTTTGCTTTGCAACTTTACTTAGAGTAAATATGGCTCGCTGACTTTTCATTTTGGCTACATTGATGTTAAACAACCTGCAGTTTTGAATGGATAAGTTAGCTGTAGAGGCCTAAACCGTTTTACTGCTTCAACTGTACAAATTCCTGCTATCAATGTCCCGTTTTAGCATCAGGGTTTACAGGGAGATGAGCAGCTTTGCAAAGTCACGGATGATTCATCTGCAAATCTCACCAAATGGCTGCTCCAATCAGATCCTTTCTGATGAGACTTCAAAGATGCTGCTGCACGCAAAATCCTTTGTGCATGTAAAAATGATGCAGATGAAAGAAAGACTGCGGTTGGCACAGATTGTGTTTATTTCGTTTGTTTTCATTGTGTTTGTTGTCACCATTAAGATCCATAGTTATCGACTGTCTGGATAAATACTTAGTGAGTGACCTAACAGCGAACAGCCTGTCAGTTTTACAGGATGGTATCTTGTGGACAGTGGTCTCACAGCACAAAGGTTGCTGGTTCAAACCTCAGCTCGGGCATTGGTCTTTCTGTGTGGAGGCTCCATGTTCATTTGAAATGGTCCTTAGGAGTGAATGTGTGTGTGTGGCTGGTTATTTGTCTCTCTCTGTTGCCCTGTGGTGGACTGGCGACCTTTACGAAACAAGAATGATGAGATGAGAAGTTTGCATTGGATGAGCTTTAGATTTGAACAGTTTTTGGTGTTGTAAAAAAGTTGGATTTGTGTTGAATTGTGTGTTGTTGACAAACCAGCCACATTAGTGACTGTTGAACATTTCTTTATAATTTTGTATGTTATTTTCTTGAATATGTGCAAAGTCTTCAGCCTAACTGCATGTGTGAAGGTCACTTTATGATTTAGAACGTTGGAAAACTCACACCTGCCTGTTCTTTGGGTTTAACAGCATTATAGGATATGAGTATATTCGATGAAGACTAATGATGAATACTATGTTGAATTAGGCAACTGGTCCATCCTTAGGATGAATAAAAGACAAGACGTAATACCTAATCCCTTTAATGATTGCATGGAAGCGGAAAGTCTGCTGGCTGTGTCCAAATATGGGCTTCCGGCAAGATCTTTACAGTCAAACAAAGAAAAGAAAAGACATTAAAGGCTTTTTTCTTATATAAAGCTTTTTGTTGAAAAGAAAAAAAATGTAAAATTAAGTTATTTTAAAGTGAAAACTATATCGTTGGCAGTTTTGTGTATTCTATATAAGTGAATGATGACACAAACCTTCTGTCCTTATTTCACTTCACCATCTTTTTACATTTTTTCACATCATTGTAAATTAGTTTTGCATACAAGGTATTTGCTGGTTTTTATCTTGCCTCGGCAGAGAATATATTTGCCTCCAACACAGGAAAATGATGCCTATCTACATGTGTCAGATGTCTTTTCTAAATAGGAAAATCTTTTCTCTCTGAACTGATTTCAGAAAATTTACAAAGCACAAGTTATTTTTCTCTGTGATTGTATCTCTGCGCGGTGATATCTCTAAGACTCAGACATTCAAAGCCCACAGCTGTGTAACTGATTTGCTAACAGTTGCACATGCTGGTTATGTTCTAAACCCTGAGAAATATGCATGTTTGTACAACAGACATTCATTAACATCCACTTCCTCTTCAGGAGATATAGCAACACATGAAGGCTTTTTCAGGTAATTGTCAACTCGCATAATCTTCGGGACCTGTGAGGGAATGTTAAAAATAAACAGTTGTTTTCAGTTACTGAAGTAGGACAACTGTCTTTGAGTTAAAACACAATGACCCAGTTTTCAAAAAACCTGTGTTGGGACTGTGTTTTAAATTTAAATACAAAACAAATGCAATAATTACCAATCATTACAAGTACCTTGGAAAGTCTAATTTAATAGAATAAAAAGGATAATTTATTTTTTTTCTTAAAACTCTTACTGGACAGAAAACAAAATCAAACCTTTTCTCATTTTTTTAAAAAATGGAAAAGCTTCTCTCATAATCATTAGAGGGAGTTATTTAGTAAATAATTTAAATATTTTATTTATTTAAATAATTTATTCCGATTATTGATGTATCTAAATATTCTTTGGGGAAATATTTATATATTTTTATATATTATATTTTTTATTTAAAAAAATAAAATAAAAAAGATAAAAAACAAATAAAAAAGTTTAAGTATATTACAAAGATTGTATCAAATCGTGCAACTGAGAAAGATGTAAAAAATAAGTTGATTATTTTGAGCTTGATGTCTACCACCATGATGCACCAACACTTCTTGAGGATCGAGATAACTGCTGCAGTTTTATCCTATAAACCTGTAGAACTGTAGCTCCTCAGCACTACAAGACTCCCTTTATATCTGTGTCTTGTCTTGATGATGCTCTAACTCTTTTTACATTTCTTTTTGTTAGTGACAGCTCTGAGTTGCATGCAGCCATAGTAGCACCCTGCAGATACAGTCTATCCTTATGAATTTATAATGACATTTAAAACAGTTTTACTGAAAAGAAAGGTTTATTTGGTTTTGGGCCTCTTACACCCAAATTCACAATCAGGTGGCAGGCAGATCTGGTGTCTCTCTGATCTTTCTCTCTTGTATTTTCCGTGCATGCACCACATCATTATTGGACTCCAATCAGCGTTTGATTGGTAGGCGAGAGCTCTCTCTTGATTGGTAAATTAATTCAAGACCTGAGAGGTGGCCGTGATTAAAAAGAAGAAAACATGTTACACACAATCTTTTCCAACTGGGGGTTTTCATCCCTACAAAACAAGCAAAGCTTTCACATCAAAATGGTGTAAAGAAACTGAGCACCATCTAACAAGAGATACTGGCTTTGCTAAAAACTGTAAACACATGTAGCTGTAGATACAGGCATGTTCTTTGCATTTTTTTGTTATTATTATTTGAACTCTTGAAAAAAATGAGTCTTTAAACAGGTGAATTTAAACTTAGACTTCAGCTCATTCATCCATTTAAGTGAACAAATGTTTTAACAGTGTATCCTCTTTTCTCCAACACTAGATGGTGTAACAGTGTTGCCTTCACATCAAACTTGTTACAGAAAACTGAATATGGAAGCAGATATTAGAATAATTAATGGAAATGAAGGAATCATCACATCTCTAAATCACAAACTCTCTAGGAGCACAGCAGTTTTTGTTGAATTCAATACGTTTAATCTCCATATGCTGACATTTATCCACTCTTCAATCAGAGGCCTAAGGGAGGACAATGTGACAGGAATCCCAAGATGACTGCTGTTTCTTTCCCTCTTTCCTCCTTCTCCACTGTTCCCAAAGCAAAGTGAAGTGATTTCAAATTCATAAGAAGGAGACAGTGTCAATAAGTCTGCAGGCAACTCATCCATTAGTAAGACAAGTGAAGGGGTTAGTCATGTAGACATGACAAAAGCTCCTTGTGGAGCAATAAGAAATGTTTCTGTCACCTATCCACGTTTCTCCACTCAGCCCCTGTAGCTCTGGATGGAAATGCCCTGTAGAGCCCCCCCTTCACGTCTCCTCAGGCCCAAAATAGAGGCAGAGATATGAGGCATGCAAACAGACATGTCTGCAGGGCAAAACAGAGCTACTCCACACACACAAGGGTGTGAGCTGAGGGTGGTAATGCATGGGGTTATTATAGCTTATAAATATATGAAACTATCCTGTAACAGCTATCCGGAGAAAACTGCAACATGACATTCAGGAAACATCAGTTTTATAAGCCTGAAAATTGAAACATTTTATGGGTGAAGAGACTGGATATAAAAAATAGACGCAGCTTCAAAGTAGGTTTCTGAAAAGCAAAAGTAAAATTCGTTGGCTGGTTCGTATCGTCGCCTTCTTGGCAGCGTTAAGCTAAAATAGGACACGCACCACAGCTTGTCTGGGCCATAACCACTACAGTCCTAATCCAGTTGGGTGGGGCACCCACAGGAGTTGTGTGTTTTTTTTTTTGCTATAATGTCTTAAGTAAATGAGTGATCAAGAAAGCAATTAATCAAATAAAATCAAATGATTGAAATGCTGTATTAGCAATGAGTACATTCTTTGCTGTGTAACATTGTTGGATATGAAGTTGCTAAATGACCTACATAAAAGTGTCATTTTATGGAGCTCTACTAACATATAAAAAAAATAATAAAGTGTCATAAGCACAAAGCATAGCTATTGTGTTATAAATTGATTTAACTATGTGATCAATTACATTGCAACAACACTACTGGGACTTAAAGTTTTCTGTATGTAGAGTGCAACAACTGAACTAAAAAACAATCAATTAAATAAAGTGAAAATTTTTAAAGTGTACAACTGTTCTTGCTGCAGGTACTGTCTCTCTATACTATTGATACATTTGTACTTTGAGCTCTCTTATATAGAGTCTATGACTTAGTAAGAAAACTAAACTAACAGCAACCTAGAGGGGAGGAGTGGGATGACAAATGATTAAGTTCTTATATTAAACAGTATTTGTTTACCTCCTGGTTGTTTAAGTGAAGTCATGTAATCACAACAGTTTAACAACACTAACTAAATAATTTATTGAATAATCACTTGACACAATTTCCTTTTAAAACATTTTGACATAAAAAACAGAAAACTGTTTAAAGATTTAAATCTAGGAAATGCAGTGGTTATGTTTTTTAAATATAGGTTTCCTTATATGCTAATGTTTATATTTATATGTTAACTGTTTACCCATTTAAAAAAGTTTTTTGTATACACTTAAAATAAATTATCATTCATTCGACTTAAAAAACATACAGCAACATACACAATCAATCAGACCAATAGTGCCGGCTACTAAAAAATTTGGGATAAAATCGCAAATACTCTGACAGCTTCTTGTTGGAGTGTAACTGAAATCGGAATCAGTCATGACATATCATCCCATAACGTACCAGTCTCAGGACATGATTAAGGTAAGAGGAACTGGGACACCGATGCTTGGGTCTTCTGTGTTTTAGCGTGTCTGCTGTGTTGCTCTCATGCATGCTGTTTGATCGAAAACACTTGTCGAGCATGTTCACTGACAATGCCCAGCCAAGGATGCGCCTCTTCCCACTCAAGTCTGTATTTCTGCAAGCGCTTTCGCGTTTCAGGACTTAGAATAACGGATATTTTTAAAAGGCAATGGTCTTACACGCCCATAATTATGCAGGATTTCCAGATTAAATAAAGTTTAAATGGAAGTTATAAAACATTCAAACCCCTCACAGTTGTCATGAAGGTAAATCTATTAAACCTTAAATGTTTTGTACCAGACTGTAAGCATGTTTATTTCTGCTGTGAAGTTGGTCTTTTTAACATGGGAATCTGTGGGAACTGCAACATTTGGCATTTCTGCATAGGCTTCACTTTTGCCCAACATAGATTGCTGCTTGGTGAAAACTCTATTTTGGAAGTAATTAAAAACAAACAGTAACATTAAGGTTGAGAGCCATATGACTTCTGGTGGTGGTGAACTTCATTAATTATGCAGAAAACTTTAAATCATGTTCTTGCTGTTTTTTGAAGACATGCCAACATTTTGGAAGGTTGTCCAATCAAGATTGTGCACTTGGCATTTAACCCTAATGAGTATGAAATCAAGTTCACGCTCTTCCTGCAGCCAGAAAGGAGACACTAACACGAACAGTAAGTTTATCATCTTCAAAGACCTTTTTGGTGTGATAATTCTTTCTACTCAGATATGTGACTGAGAAAGATCCAGACATGTTTGTTTGCAATATAACTGTGTGACTACAACCAAACCAAATCAGATCAAAGATTATTATTATTATTTTTGAAATAAAATAGGTGTAATGTTAGCTTCACTTGAACATTACAAAAGATATTTTGTACAGAACCCGGGGTGCAAATTTTGTCCACGCTGTCATACACTGTTTGGAAAGGGATCTTAATGGCCAGTGTAAAAAGAGTGAATAATTAAAGCATAAAAGAAGGATTTATTTTAATATGCCCAGCTTAAAGTTGAAGAGTGATTATCTTTAGCTGGATCTGTATGCCTCTACATTGCTGATCCGTGCCATTAGTGTTCTGTAGTGTCCTGAGTGCAAATACTTTCTCTATCAGAGGTCAGGCTTTATAAATTATGCAATGAAGTTTTTGTTCATTGGATCATTGATGCTTATCCAAAGACATCAGGATTTCCCACCAGTTACATCTGAAGCACAGCTGCTAAATAACATCTGGTTCCTGCTACAGGAGTAAAACCAGAAACCACAGGTCTTCACTGTAAGTAACTGTGTGACCTCGTGTGAATAAGTTAATGTGAAATGACAGGTAGAGACATCACTCAGGAAACTTTCCAACTAGCATCTGACATGTTGTAAATTTTGGGAAAGAAATAATTTATAGCTGGAAAAAAATGATCTTTTTCTGACCATGTTGTTTCAGGGATGAAACCATAGACTATACAAGTGATTGTAAAACCCCAAAACTGCTGTAACCTGATTGTTAGAGCTGGGAGTTATTTTACCAGCACATCTCCAATGTTGAGACAGACTTTGTGACAGCCTCTGAGCCAGTGATGCATATTCATTCAGAATGAAGATCATTATAGCTGACAGTGATAGCCTCTATGAATCATTTCATATGAATAGTGTGATGCTTTGTTGATGCTTGTGTTGACTAACTATACACTCAATGCCATTAATGACAGTTAAAATTTTGGCAATTCTTTTTGTACTGCAACAGTATATATTTTTTACAATAAATGTGAGTTTTTAAACTCTTCCAGGGAGGTGAAGATGGAAACAGCAATGCTCCAGCAAGAAGTAGTCGGAGTATTTATGCTGAGAATTTCACGTAAATCACTGGAACGCACACAGCTTAACAAGGGTAATAAATCGTTATTGTTGCAATTCATGAGTCTTGTTTCAGTTTACAATTTATCAAGTATTTTTATTTTTTATTAACGTCAGCATAATATCTGAGATTTATACTATGAGAATATGTAGAGCGGGTCCGATCCACTGAATGAAACAGACTTTATCAAGACATTTAACAGGTTAAACTTTCTTTCTTTATATAAGGAATTATGTCATGTCTTTTTTTATTTTGCTTATTTAAATCACAGCATATAAATCATTTATGGAAAAAGCAACATTACTCTATATCTGAATGTAGCTGTCACATGATGTTTATATTCCTTAGACTCTATCACATGTCATTCGTTTATACATGCTGTAATAGTTAGACTGCATGGATGGATGGATGGATGGATGGATGGATGGATGGATGGTGCAACAGAAAGAGAGGCGTATTGATTTGAATGCATGTGCATGTCTGAGTAAGAGCAGAGCATCCAATCAGAGCAGAAAAAGTTAGGAGTTAGGCCTGTTTTCCTGTTGCTATGTGAAGTAAAGGGGGTTAACCTGCTAGCTGCAGCTTCAACCCAGGAAGAATTATCTCCACGGTCTTGAAGCAGGAGAAGCAAACAGCTGTTTCTGCCAGAGTTGACACCTCTAACAAAAGCAACAGACCAGAGCATAACAGCAGTGTTTCATCAAACGAACAGGAAAGTCAAAAGCACATTATGGTGGGAAAGTTATTATCACGGCTCAACCAGCATGATGAAAACTCGCTTTCACAACCGTCACAACATTGCTGCCCTTCCACGACAGGAACACTACATGAAAAGATGAATAATGACGAGCTTTGGTGCGACTAAACTCTTGTGTGGGGTGGTGTCGAGCTCACCTGGTTGAACGGCAGCATCATAATACCACAGTACAGTTACTGCCTCCCTGCTGAACCCTTTTTCCTGTCTACATACCTATTAATCTAATAAATGAATACATAAATAAATAGCAAAGGTGACTAATCTATTTTATTTCCTGAGGAATCCATATCAACAATCACATAATATGCTGATCACTGTATATACACTCACCGGCCACTTTATTAGGTACACCATGCTAGTAACGGGTTGGACCCCCTTTTGCCTTCAGAAC
>JBAMHX010000015.1:5620401-5631158 GCA_037177515.1 Pseudomugil tenellus
ATCTATCTATCTATCTATCTATCTATCTATCTATCTATCTATCTATCTATCTATCTATCTATCTATCTATCTCTGTCCCAGTGTTAGCAATATGCTAACTTACTTGCTGTCAATCAAGTCCTGAGTCGCAGCTGTTCTCAATGCAGCGTGTGATTCAGACCTTCAGCCCAGGCTGTGTGTTGATTGTCTCCCAGTAGCTCTAACTGGTTCATGCGACTTCTTTAAAGATTCAAACCTTTCAGAACAGCTTTTTTCACTTCTCATCTTTCTGACATGCCATTTGTGGAAGACCCGGTGTATCTCTCTAAAAGTCGCCTTAAGTCAGATTTAATTGCTCACAATGTCGAGCTGCCACCTTCAGAAAGCAAAAAGGAGGTTTATGTGGAGCTGCACCTGAAACACATCGATCAGAAAAACGCAGCGGACTTTTCCAGCGATGACGAGGATCCAGTGCAAGATGTGAGTTAAGAGAGCTGATATTGGTGAGCTTTGGTTTGGTTTTGAGTCTGCAAGGTTAAACAGACTGCTGCACTCTTGCATTTCCTACTAGGAGATTTTTTTTATTAACAACACAGAGTATTTTAAATATCCTTTGTGCATCAGAAAAGTAATTATAATAATAATGATTTAGTTTGAGTTAAATTTAATTTGTGGGGAGGGAATCAGGGTCACATTGCCCCCCAAACAATCCTCCAGTTGTTGGGGTCCACACATGGGTCCACCAGCTGTATAGCTGGTATAGATTTACATGAGACGTTTCTGTACTTGGAACTTGTCATTACAGACGTGAACACACCTGTCACGCTCAGTTATTTGCACCAGCAAGAGGAGCTGCAGTAATTATTGAAGTGTGAAACATGTTCCTGCCATGTGGTAGAAAGACCGGACGTTCATTTAAACTGTCTTCTTACTGCAGTACAACTGTTGCTGATTTATTCATATTGATGCATTGCGATTTGTAATTAGACTATTTCAATAAACACCCATATATACACACAGTGCAACTTCAGTATAATCCATTATCATTTGTTTTCTTACACCTTGAAAAGTATTTGTGCTCTGAAGGAATAAGTATTCTCAACAGGCCTCTTGTTTAACTTAAATGGACAATGCAACACAAAAGCCTCGAGCAGCCAAGAAACTGCATGTTTTTGTATAGGAAAAAAACTGGTGCAACGTTTTATTTAAACAAATGGAAATGCAGCATATACAAAAGAAGAAACAAAGCTGTTTCTTTGTGACAGGCTGTCAAAAAAATGCCCAAGGACACTGTTTTAAGATTAGTTCTTTAAGTTGTCTGTTATATAAAGGCACAATGCTTCTCTTCTCTGAATAAGTGCAGCTACTTTTCTCCAAATGTAAAGCCAGGATGCCTCACAGTGGAGCAAGGGACAAATGTGGCACAATGAGCTTAAAAACTTTCTCATGACACCTAAAATACGTTTTGCATTCAAATTTTGCGTCCTCCTACCCATCATGAATGCAGGTAGATGCAAAATTACCATCTACTATACCAGTATATTTGTCCTGTCGTTTTAATGATTGTCAATCTACAATTGGTGTATTCATGAAAACTGTCTATACAGTTTCTTTCCATAGCTTTGTCCCATTATAAGCAAAGTCCATTAAAATATTTATTTTTATGCATTTCAAGAACAAAGAAGTGGAATCTCAAGATGGAGGGGGGCCTGACCCCAGTAGTATGACCGATGATGATCTCAAGGCTGCTTTACTCAACTTTGGGGTTAAAGCTGGACCAGTAGTAGGTAAGACTGATGTTTTTCTCCCTTTGAAAAAATATGATAGTCGTGGACTTTATATTTGAGTGCTGTTGATTTATATAAAAAGATTATGCTGCTCAATTTTCGGGACCTTCTAAGAACAAAAATGTGATGTGGATTTGTAAATGCCAGCCACCACCAGGGCCTTGTATGAGAAGAAGCTCTGGAAACTGCTTCGGTGTAATGGACATGACAGGTTAAATGGAGCAGAGAAAGCAAAGCTATACTCAGACAGTGAAGAAGAGGAGGGAGCGAGAAATGCAGAAGAGGAGGAGAAAGAAGCTGGTATTACTAGAATTATTTTCTTAAAACAAAATATTTCTGGTTTGTTTCGGATGACTGAGTCATTTATTTTGTCTTGCACAGACTGGGAACAGCAGCAGCAAGAGACCGTGGAAGAACCAGAACAGATCCAGCAGCAGAGCAGCGAGGTGAGAAATAATTTAGAGCTTTTGATATTTTTAGTTTTTCTAGAATTGTCTAAACCTCTGATCAACACTTTACTCCCAAGCTTAATCCTTCCTGTGGCGCCATCTAGTGGCCGTAGCTCACAATGTGGATTCACATAAATGCACTGATGTTGAGTCAGTTGTTTTTTTTTACTTTTTCCAGGCAGATTTGAATTTTCAGGAGGGTGAAGTTGCTTACCCTCAATGCTTTTTACCGTCATCAAGGCTGGTAAATACGGCAGCTTTTTAATCTTTTGCTTAAAGTTCTGTCAAACTCAAGAGTCGGGTAACTGAAATGTTTTCATTTATTTTTTGGCCCCCTTTTTATTTAGCGTCCTCATTCTTCTAAAAACAGGACAAATAATTCCAAGTGGAATTCAAGGAATGCGTTAAAATCATCAGAGCAGACTCGGCGTCGCTGCGCACAGATTCCTGCAGGAATTAAAGCATCTTCTATAGGTCAGCGCTCAGGATTAAGATCAGGGGTAGGCTGGTTTTAAGTTCTCTGCATTCCTTGCTTCGACTGTCTTTAGCTTTCAAGTCCATTTTTTTTAAGCCATCATAATGTTTCGCAGTTGCATATTGGTATGTGTGTCTCACTGGTGGATAGACTGGGTGATAAATATTCGCTCTTAATGTGTCCATATTAAACTTTGCAGGTCCCGAGTGGATCTCAGTCAGTCGTGTCCAACAGTTGCTCACCAGTTTCCATTAAGGCCTTCAGTATCACTCGAATGGTCGAGGAGGAAAGTTTCTCAGATGACCGTAATTCCCACCTTTCACATATTTTAAAATGCTTACTTTTTTTTTTTGCTCACGTTCTCACTGTAAACAATAGATGGAAAGCCGGAGCTCACTCTCTTCTTGCACGGACACAGAAGAAAGCAATATGCCGGAACATTGGTCATGCTCCAACAGGGTCGGCAGCGCTCAGGTTGTTCAGTCACACTTCAGCCAGCACAAGAGTGTGAGAGGAAAACATTGAGAGCTCAAAAATCCTGGGAGTCATAGTCTTATTTGTGCTTTTCTTAGCTGGACAAACAGATTGTGGATGAGAAGCGAATCATGGACCAGTCCTTGTACTGCACTCCTAAGGATTTCCCTCAGGCACAGAGAACGAAGGCATATTCTTTATTTATTCTTTTATCTTTGGTTTAATATCACTTGATGGGGAGCTTTACTGCGCTGCTGTGCATGCGTCACAAGCTGAGAACATTCATGAAGCTCTGTAGAAATGCTGTATACTCTTCATCTTAGAGGGGCAAACGTGTACTTTGTGCACAAACTGCAGTTAGATCTGATCTAAATGTCGGATGCAGTCTAAATATGTACACAATAATCACATTTTGTATATTTGAAAAACCAACAAGTTCTTCCAAATGATACTTTTTTTTTTTTTTAATCTGAAATTTTTAGCTGTATTTTTATCGATGAAGTGTCACACACGTCGTCTCAGGCTACAAAACCATTTAAAAACACTTGTCCGTATGTTCTGTTTAATAAGAGAAACCTGTATAAAAATGTTTTAGTCACAAAATACTGAAGCAAAGAATGTTTTGCTGACTAAGATACAGAAACAATTTTCTCAATTTACAAATAAGCAGCAGCTTTAAAAAAGAATCAATGAATCAACGGTGTTTTTAATATCCAGAAATCTAGGGTAACATAAGAATGCATATTTCTGATGTCAAGCAAACTGGCTGCTGTAATGTCAGTTTGCATCGCAACCATTTTATTTACTTGGTCAATATTTATATAATGAAACATTAAAACTGTCCAATGCAAGCTGATTGTATATCCTTCACAAATAACTCGAATGTCTTGTCAGGGTTAACTTAAGCATTTGTCTGCTGATGTTAGTTACTAATGTGTATATTTAAATTTGTACATGAGGCATTTTTACTTTTTACAAAGCTAAACGCTGCCAGCGATTCGTTTATATAAAGAACCTTTCTCTCGTCCCGTAGCTTACTCCAAGTGCTCAAACATTTTGAGCCACACCCCCCAGTATGGTGGTGATCGCACCCGTTTGATGACAGTTTTATTATCACACGGATCCTTTTGCAGATATCCTCAGAATGTAAAACTGGAAAATTATGATTCTTCAGATGTAAGGAAGATAAAGTAGTAATTTGGGAAATTCTTTTTTGTTAAATTTAATGTAACATCAGCTTCTCTGGCGGTTAAGAATTTTTATGACAAACTATTATTTATGTGTTAATGTGTTTATAAATTGAAGGTGCACATATACAGATTTATCGCAGCATTAATGGTTTTAATTTTTACAACCTGGTGAAAAATCATGTTTAATAGTTGCATGCTTTTTTCCCCCCACCCTGAAATTAAAGATCACATTTCACCCAATTTGAAAACCACTGATTTAGTTAACGAAGCCCCCAACGGAACACAGTGGGACTGGTGGTGCGATTTCTTCAACACCAAAACCCTTTGTTTTTGCTGGGCTTATCTCTGGATCTGTTTTTTCTTTTCTAGCTTCCTCCAGAACCTGTGAGAGACTTTTTAAAGGATTTTATCCCGGACCCCAAAACTACTCCGACAGGGATCTAGTGAGTATCATACAAACGCTGTCAGAACTGAGAACTCCACAGATGATGATAAATTAGTCAAGAACAATGCATTTAAAAGTATTTTCTATAAAACTATTAATAATTAGCATTTTCTTTATTCTGCTGTATTTCAGCGCCACCTCTCGAAGGCCCATCAAAGGTGCAGCACAGAGGCCCATCCAGTATGTGTACCCAGACTGTCCTGTCAGTCCAATGACCCTGGAGAGGCGAGAAGTGGAGCACCGTCTGGTTCCCATCCAGATACAGATTTTGGTCTTCCTCACAGTGGCGTTTATTCTTTACTTCATCTATGTGAATGTTGGAGACGGCAGCTCTGTTTTAGCCTTGCTGGACAGTTTGAACCAGTGGTCAGACGGGGAGGGAGAGATTTTGCCTCAGTCTGAGACACAGTCAGTCTCTGGACAAGATTAGTTGTATTTTATTCACATGTGCTGTCTGTTTAAGGATTTGGAAAGTGTCATGGCAACCTTGTCCAAAGAATTTCTTTGGGAAAATGTTTGCATTTGTCTACTACATGTACACTTTCCTAAAAGTCCTGCATTACTTTTTTTTTTTGTACATGAAGTTTATAATGTGCTGTTGTCATTGGGAAACATTCGATATTTGCTGAAAATGTAATTTCCTCACCTAAATGATGAAATATTTTTATGCCTTGAATTTGTATCACAGTACTGGTATGTTTTTAATACTTAATGTTTCAATAAATGTTCTATTGCATATTTTGTCACTGATTAATAGTCATTTTCATGCACATTTTTTTTCTATAATTGCTAAATAAAGTGGAAGGTTTGTAGTTTTCCTGCAGGAGCTGACGCATAACTAAAATATGAGCAGGAAAATAAAAGCTGCTCCATTCAAAGTCATTTCGCACATTTAGCAGGTTTGAGTCCAGCAGGTGGCTCGTGCATAACAAACCAGTCTGCACACAGCCAGCCACCCAGTTCCTCTGTCACAACACAATTCACAATGACAGACTCCAAACTCAGAGTATTCTACTTTGTAAAGATTTTCATCGGCGGCTTGTTTCTCACAGCACTGGTTTTACTGGTAGCAGCGTCCATCAGGACGCTTTCACTGGACGTGAATGTCGGACTTAAACTCGCACGCTGGGAACAAACCGCCAACATTTCGCTCGTCATAGACGGACATCAGAGAGAGGAGCTGCTTGCAAATTTTAGAGGTAATTTCACTCATGCTATCCCCACGGAGAGTTTTTTAAAAAAGCTAATTGTCACCGTAGTTGCATGGAAACTTTAGTGCCAGTTAAGGAAGATCCCGTGTCACCAGTAACAGCCGGTGTTTCCTCTCGGGCATTTAGAAGCGATCCGGATCCCCACGGTGTCATTCTCCGAAACCAAAAGCAACACCACGGCGTTGCGTGAGTTTGACAAGCTCCTGCGGAAAGGTAAAGCCTCAAGTTTTTGCTGATATAAATATATACATTTAAAGTGTTTTGTCTATGCTCAGAGACGCACGCGCCTTCAGAGTCATGGATATTATTAGTAGCTTGAGTGTAAACGTAACCAACCTGTATGCTAGCCTTGTTTACATGGAGTTAGCTACAAACATGGCTAACGTTAGCCGCCTGTTGTGGCTGCAGGGGGAAACAACATGGTTCATTCATTCATGTGACTTTCTTATTTATGTGGCAGTCTTTCATTTTGATGGACTTTGTTGCTGCATCATTGTTTACAGTTGACCAATCTTATTACATGCAATTTGTATATGTTAGTTACTTCCCCACTGTGTTACTGTTTTCTCAAGTAATGTAGAAATGTTACAGAAAGGTACACATTTCTGTTTTGTGGGACCACAGTTGTAACCACTACCCCACCACGCAGCCCAACCTATGACTTTGTGGCATTAAATCACATACTGAGGTAAGTATTTCTTAGCAAACTCATAAGTTCTGGAACATTACAGAAGACTGATTTAGTCCAACAGCTCACAAAAAGTGTTTCTTGATGCTTTCTATGCCCTTCACATCATCTTGCAATTTCAAGAACACTGCAGAGGAGGAGGAAGTATTTATTGTGTTAGTGGTGTTCCTCAATGCAGAGAGAACAGTATAGAAAGCTTATATCAGCTTGCAAAACACTAGTAGCACCTAAAGCAATCTGACTTTAAAACCCAATCTGATGGCACACTGACTGAAAATGCACATTCCCAGATCCATCATCGCACTACAGGGTGCCAAGGCTGAGAATTTATATTTGCTTTTCCAACTTGGAGAAACATGTTGCAGGTGTGTTTTGCTGAACAGTGCCACATGTCAGCACCTGGACCTTGATACATTGGTTGTGTTTTTTTTTTTTACTTGCATAACATGAAAATGATCTGACAAAGCAAGAACAGAGCAAAACACAAGACAAGCATCTGTATCAGATTGACTTTAAACTGTATTTGTGATTATTGTTCAATATAAATTACAGTATATTAATATCTTATAGCACTTTCAACTAATTTGAAACTTGGCTTTAATGTTAAAGTAATTACTTAACAAGAGGAAATTACATATTCCCACGTTAAGAGCAGTGATGCACAATACGAAAAATTTCAACCGCTACAGATATTTTTCTGCTCCCCATGACCGATAACCAATATTTTTATGTTCACTATAATCTGCAGTTTGTGCTGGATACAGTGATCGAAAACTGATTTTTAAGTAGCTCTGAAGTATCTATAACACCAAACAAACAGTTTTGGCTTTTCAAATGTTCATTTCTTTCATGTCGTTGAACAAAAATGTGGTCATTCAAATAAGGTGCATCCCTTGAAAATTCAGTAACAGATGTACGGCTTATATACAAAGTTATCTGTGTTTAAATATGAAATTATATGTACTGACATACTGTGTCAGCCTCAATTACAAAAATGTAATCAAATATATTAAATGAAGTGCATCATTAAACATTAGGTGAATTCTGTAAACTTTTCACTGTCTCTTAAAAGTTTTATAGTCTTCTGAATGGATAGATCGACCCCATGTGTTATAGTTTTAACTTTAGCCCCGCTAGCTGCTACTGCGGCAGCCTCGTGTATTTTCTATACCTCTTTGCTGCAATGATGCATTTTCAGGTGAGCAATTAGATTAATTGTTTTAAAACTTTAAATCTTCTTTCCTCCTCTTAGATTTCCCAGCAATGCTGTTTCATCTCCTACTTTAAATTGCTTCTTTACTGCAGTGAAAGACCTCACAATTCTGCGCTGCATAACTATCATTGTCACATGCCCAAACAAATACCGAACCCCACTCCATCTCCTGACACACACACAAAATTGGCCCTAAATGAATACCGGTTGATAACATTGGCCCAGTTTTACTTATCGGACTGATACCAATATTTGAAAAATAGAAAAATATCTGCCGATGCCGATAATAGCACCGATATATCGTGCATCCCTAATTAAGAGTGTCCCATCTTTCTTCGCCAGCTTTCCCCAGAGTTTTCTCTTCCAACCTGGTTCGTCATGAGCTGGTGGCTAATTACAGCCACCTGTTTTGGGTGCAAGGATCCCAACCGGACTTGGTGCCGTACCTGCTGCTGGCCCATATTGATGTAGTACCTGCCACTGAGTCAGATGGGTGGGAGGCGCCACCATTTTCTGCCAAAGAGATGGATGGATTCATCTATGGTAGAGGGACTATAGATGACAAAGGCTCTGTAATGGTAGGAGAGTATGCCTGCTGTCATATGGAGGTGAATTACGTTCTCAGAAATACACGCAGGATAAATTGTTTTTTTTTTATTCCAGGGAATACTTCAAGCATTGGAGTACTTGCTGATTAAAGGCTACGCTCCACGCAGAGGGTTTTATATCGGTCTGGGTCATGATGAAGAAGTACGTTAAGAAAAGACAGAGTTAAGTATTTTGAAATCTCATAGTGTGTTTGCTTTCTAATACTTTGTTTTGTAGATCAGAGGTTACAAAGGGGCTACGAACATCGTGCGCTTGCTGAAGCAGCGTGGTACCAAGCTTTCGTTTGTCCTGGACGAGGGCCTGGCCGTGCTCGATGGAGTCATCAGTGGCCTCGAAGGACCTGCTGCTCTGTGAGAAACAGCCATACTTTGGTCTAACAACTCCATATAAGACTTAAGCCCCTTTCAGACTTGCTCGGTTACCCGGACATTACGCGGACATTGTCTTTTTTACCCTTATGTCTGAAAGGTACAGTTCTGACATTAAGCGGGTAAGTGGACACGGACTTTACCCACTTGAAGACCTAGTACAATGTCCATAAATTACTGGGTAGACGAATCTTGTTCAGACATGCAGGTTGAAATGCGGAGGAGGGAGATGGGAGGGCGGATACTACCGCGTGAAGCGATGACCGAGTAACGTGAGTAACCGAGAGACAAGAAAATAGCAAGAAACTGGTGAGACAAGACGTCAAAGAACTCCTGGCAGCAATGGATGATGAAAGCATAAGAAAATGTGTGCAGGGAACAGCGCGAGATTCTGTCGTTTATGACGCATCATAGCCAAGTTGGAGGAGCACCAGATAAGTAAAACAGCAAGTGATTAATAAACTCTAAACTATGAATCAGCAATACCACGAGGTCAGCGACCATAATAGATGGCGAAACTAGCGTGGAACTAGACATCGATACTCAAAGACATCTTGACGCGACAGTAAACGCGCCGTCCTCAACAGGTAAATTCTATTCTGATTTAATTTGTTTTGTTGTTATTTTTGTCACTGTCGCACAATGATACATGATATCCTGCTTCCAGGAGGACAGTCTTACACAGACATTTACAACCTATGTCTGAACACAATTTGCTGTGTATTCTCCTGTAATGGCGTTGGGTCTGGGTGGTAAATGTCCGGATATTACCCGGCTACTATGTCTGAAAAGGGCTTTAGTCTGCAGACTGTTTGTTTAAAAAGTAAACGCTGACAGACGCTTTACCATATGATGAAACTGCATGTCTACATTTTGCAGGAAATCACAGGGGATTGATTTGCATTCTTAGTTTCAATTGTACGTTTTTGCTTTGCAGAATTGGAGTAAGTGAAAAAGGCTCGGCCAATGTTAAGCTCAGTGTGACTATGAGCCCTGGTCACTCTTCCATGCCTCCCAGGGAGTCCAGCATTGGGATTTTGGCTGCAGCAGTTAAAAGGTGAGAGGTACATTTCTTTAAATTTTACATTTCCCTTTTCCTTGCAAGTACTTGTGTTTAGTAACTCATCATATAGTGACTTACTTGACTTTACTCATTTTTATTAAAAGACTGTTTCCTCAGGCTGGAGGAGAACCCCATGCCAGGGTTATTTGGTTATGGGCCTGAACGTGAAACTTTCGAGCATCTGGCCCACAAGGTAGAGAGAAGGAAGTACACAATCATTAGATGTGTTTTAAGTCTTTGTGTCTTGACAATTGCTTATTCTTTATCCTCAGTTTAGTCTCCCACTGAAGTTTGTTATGTCAAACTTATGGCTGTTCTCCCCACTTCTCAGCAGGTAATCACATGCTCACTTCCCATTGTTTCCACTATCAGGGCTCCAGATTAACTTCTTGCACTGGTGTAACTAGGCGGCAATCTCTGACTGCCGATGGGGAGGGGGAGGGGACACAGCAAAATGGCAACGGTAGGACCCGCCGCGCTGTCCAGTAATTATATACTGTCAGTGGGTGTAACCAATTATGCCCAACATTGCTCTGAGCCCCATATTTGGATGTTTTTAGAGATTGCTTTTTCATCAGGTCAGCATGACAGAGCAGACAGATTGTTGTTCTGCCTGCCTTAATGCTGGTATAAACAAAAAAAAAAGATTTGATTTTTCATCATTATTATCATTAAATATATAAAATGATGGCTATTTATTAATTCTTTAGGTTCGCTTCCCGGATCGGACGGCGGCCTATCTGTGTGGAGTTTGCATGTTCTCCCCGTGTTAGCGTGGGTTCTCACCGGGTTCTCCGGCTTCCTCC
>JBAMHX010000015.1:5631258-5651568 GCA_037177515.1 Pseudomugil tenellus
CGTGGGTTCTCACCGGGTTCTCCGGCTTCCTCCCACAGTCCAAAGACATGCAGCTTGGGGATAGGCTGATTGGGGACCCTAAATTGTCCATAGGTGTGAGCGTGCGTGGTTGTTTGTCTGTGTATGTTGGCCCTGTGATAGGCTGGCGACCTGTCCAGGGTATACCCCGCCTCTCGCCCTGTGTAGCTGGGATTGGCTCCAGCCCCCCCGCGACCCCGTTCGAGAATATGCGGTAGAAAATGGATGGATGGATGGATATATATATATTTTTCATGAACCAGCAGACTTACATAGTGAAAAAATCTTTAAAATAAGTATAAAACTATGATAATAGCAGTTTTAAAATGCCACATAACTCCATATACACTCACACAGGCATGCAAAATATTACAAAAACAAACACATGATTTACTAGTGTGGATTAGAGTCAGTTAAGAGGAAACTTACCCATTATCTGTCTTCTACCTTGTTTTTAATAACGATACAGAGACAAAACATTTTATTTTTACTTACATTTGCAGCATAAAAAGAACAATTACAAAATAGTAGTCATGCTTGGCAACTGAAAAAAGCAACTATTTAGAGTCTATATTTACCAGGTAAACTTTCATCTTTGACTTAAGATTATTGAATGATGCAAACATTTTTGCTACATGAAGATGTGAACAAAACCAAAAGCAAGCAAAGGAAAACTGTTGCACGACAGACAGGAGGATGTAGTTTATATGGATGTGTTGACAGATCGGACGTAAGTTAGCTGTGAAGAATTCATAAACAGATTTGAGCTGCAAAATGAGAAAAAAGAATTTATTTATAACAATCGGGGAGATAAGAGTTCTGTGAATTGTTAGTTGCACCAGTGTGACCAAGAAAAACATTTACTGGCACTGGATAGGTGTTTGATTGCACACGTGTGCCATGACATGATGCTGGTGTGTTTATGTTGCAGGGTGCTTGAGAGGAAACCAGACACTAATGCTTTTGTGAGGACAACCACAGCAGTCACTATGTTTAACGCAGGCATTAAGGTGCATTTTTATCTCTTAAGCAGCAAGTAATTAAAATAAGTTGTTTTCTTTATAAGAAACTATTTTCTCCTCTTGTCAAGGTGAATATCATTCCTTCCCTCGCCGAAGCGCATGTCAACCTACGAATCCACTCAGCACATTCATTAAAAGAGGTAGTGTCAGAAGTTTGAGTTATCTTTTCTTGAGTAATGAGGTGTCATTGTAAACGCTGATTTTTATGTCTCATCCAGGTCCTGGAGCTCATTGAGGCCACAGTGGGTGACCAGCGAGTTAAGATCGAGCTTATTGATGGATTTGACCCTCTACCAGTCAGCTCCTCTGATGAGAGGTCCTTCGGCTTTCAGATAATTAAAAAAACTGTTCTGGACATGTTTCCAACTGTTACAGTTGCTCCAGGTACCATGCAGATGAATTCAGTGCTATAAATGAAGTGTTTTTAGATTAAAGTATTTTCTCAGACATGTTTTAATGTGCAGGTATCTGCATTGGGAACACAGACAGTCGACACTTCAAAGACCTGACCGCTGACATTTATCGCTTTGCGCCTGTCTGGTTCAAACCAGGCGATGCTCAGAGGTAAGAGCTAAGGACATTAGTAGTTTTATTAAAACCCACTGGTTTTCCCATTACGAGAAGGCAACTTGTTGAATAAATGGAAGCTTGTTAGAGCATTTCATATGTTAATGTCACGGACTACTGGTGTGAAAATGTGACCGTTTCTGTATGTAAAATGCAGGAAAAAGTTTTCTTTTTCTGTTGGTGGGCTTGTTTCATCTTAACTAATGCTACTATCAATCAAATAGTTTACTTTTTCTTTTCTTTCCTTTTAGATTTCATGGCATCAATGAAAGGATTTCCAAAAAGAACTACGAGGAACTTGTTGTATTTTACTTTAATCTGATTCAAAACTGTGACATCCAGAAGCTGCCTGAGCCACACAGCTCTGTCCATGAACTCTTGTAAAAATAAAAAAAGCTCTGAGATTTACATTTACTGCAATCTGGTGGTCTGAATAGAAGTGAACTGACTCAACTTGAGTTGTTTGTAATGGATTTAAAAACCTTTGTTGGATTAGTTTCAACTTTTTTTGATGAGACCGTAGATTAAGTTCGTCCTGTGTAATTAGATTTTAAAAGCAGTATATTTGATAGCTGCTTGGAACTGAAAGGTGTCATTTCTCACTGGTTAATTACTGGAAATGAGCAAATAATTTTATGTTTATGAGGTTACATTCATATATAATAGTGGGGATTGTTTCCAGAGAGTGAAAGATGGCTGAGTTGGAGAATTTGTCAATTTGGCCGAAGTTTAAATGGAGAATTACATAATGATAATGTGATTAAACTGTAATTGTCTTGAAGTGATTGTGTTACACACATTTGAGATGATGCAAAAATTTGCTGCTGTCTGTGGACGAGATAAAAAATGTGAACTTTTCATATTGATGAAAAACGTACATTTATATCACTATCACATTAAAGCAATCCAGGTTTTTACTTGGAAATTAAGTTTGTCTGATTTGTTTGGAGATCTGCTGAAATTACATTTACAATATGTGTAATGTAAAATGTGTCTGTATTAAATAATATAAATAGAAAAAGTTGCTTTTCTGATTTGCACTATTTAAGTATTTTATTATTTAGATTAAATAGAACTTTAGCATACAAGTTATTTTAACACATGGACTGCACATCCATTCATTTATATATTATATTAAGACTTTAAGATTTTTTAATGTTAGTGTAAGTACCTGCTGCATGTTTAACATTAACATTTAGCACCAAATAAATGGTGATTTTCTTTAAAACAGTTTGAATGATGAGCATTGCATGAATTAGCGAGGCGTTGTAGTACTCTAATATGAACATGTCTGTGTCACAGGTGATCCCTGAGGTACCAGGACAAAAACGTTTCAGGTTTAGCTATTTAATTGTGTATAGTAGTCCATTGCTTTTTATTGATATGCGTGTGTGATTAGGTTTAGTTTAAGAAGAGCTGTTGTGCTAAAAAAACTTGCAAAATCCATTTATAAAGCATAGACTTTATGTTGCTTAAGGGGCCATATTATGCTAGTCTATCCTATGCACATCTATAATAATAATAATATGCATTTTGCAACATGCACCAAACTATAGTTTTGCCATACCATTCATTTCTTGCTGAGAAAGTTCTTGCAGTATGGAACTAAGTCTGTCTCTCCTTCTGTCCTCTGTGTGTCTGCTGCTCCCCTGACCCGCCTGCATTAAGTAGCCAGTCCAAGATTACACACAGAGAAACAGACATAACATACAGCATCAGGCAGTACTGAGGTGCAGCTTGCAGACCTGTGTGCCTTTTTTACATTTTGGGGAAAAACAGCACATGAGTGGCATCAAAGGAGAGAAAAAAAAGCTAAGCATTCTATTCAGCACGTACAGATGCAAACTAGTATACTTCGAAAAAACACTTCAACATCAAAGCACACATAAGAATAATTCTCCAAAACAAGACATATTGTGGGAGGGAGGGGGCGGGGTCTCCTGGTACCTCCCTCTGGCAGTCGCATCCACTGCGGCGCAGTCCCACCCGAGAGAGTCCGGAAGTGGGGAGACATTTAGGACGAGCGAGGCGGGTCAGAGCGTCTGTTTACAATTCTTCCAGCGGGGAATTTTCAAGGCCGTAGAGGGAGCCAGATTAGATAATAACACTTTGTTTGGGTTTAATCCAAAACAACCGAAGATGGTCAATATCCAGTATTCAAGCGGGCACCTCTCCATGTTGTTACACCCTGGACAAGTTCCAAAAACCCCAGCCAGTCTGCCCAGTGGCATCCAGGTTGTGGTTCAGCTCGTTCAGAGCAAGAGTTCAGTGTTCAGCACGGTTACATGTGTCTGCTGTCTGCGTCTGTCCACTCCACACCAGCTCCAAGTTGGGACTCGCCAGCTATCTGCTAAATTCCAAAAAGTGGGAAACCGGTGGTCATAAGCCGATAAGATAATCATCCAGAGACATCACCGTAAGACACAGGGCTCTCCATGTCCACCACAGATCCCTCCTGTAACCAGCCGGGTGTCTCTCTCGGACATGCAGGGTCCCCATTCGCCGCTCTCCGGGTTAAAATGTTTTGGTCAAATTCGTAGTTCCACCAGCTGACCAGATCCAACATGATAACATGATTTTATCAGAAAGAAGTGCAGACAGCTCTTACTAGAGAAATACACATAGACAGACAGTGCAAAGGATTACAAGGACGGGAGGGAAGAAAAAAGCGTCTGCCTCGCTCAGAAGGCGGAAGAAGAATTCTGCATTTTTGAAAAAAGTGGTTCAAAATCTAGAACAAAAAAAAGTATCCCCAAGAAAACGACACTTTTAGTTAAAAACTAATGAAAACTGATATTTCTGAGCTGCAAATGCTTTGATTCACAATGTTTAAGACTTAAATGGTTTCTAGTAAACTACATGCTTCAGGTGACCTTAGTGTTATTACATAGTTTATAGCTGCCATCAGAACAAAATCATGAGTAGAAAGGGAATTAAATGGTGAACGTTACATGTAGGCTAAAGCACTTCAACAACTATACCACACACATAAATCACTGCAAATTACAGACAGAAGGTTTAGTGGTAATGCCTCCGAATGCCCAGCATGAGATGTTAAATGAAAGCAGTGTAATTCTTTCTATCAAGAAGCTTTGATACCAACCTCACTGTCAACCACATCAGGGAAAATATATTTACTGCTAAAACTGATAAGCTCTGGGAAAGTGGGATGACGTTTCAATGAACATGTTTTTTTTCTTTACGTAAATAATAGTTACTTGTTAACAGTTAATAAATTATAATTGATACAGTAACATACCCAGAGCTGGATTTAAAACAAGCAGAGTTCACTAAAAACTTATTGTCAAACTACCATAACTATGATACTAATATGTTTTAATTCTTCAGAAGCTCATAAAAAGGATATAAATCTTTATTTAAGCCCCTCTATTAATTCTCCAAAAAATGGGAAATCTCTGAAAGGAGAGAAAATAAACACATAAGAACCCAGTGTGACATATATTATACATTTATTTCTCAGACATTTTATATCATTTTATGGTAAAAAACTGCTCAAAATTGTGATTTTTTTTTTTGTCTTCTGCTCCTTAATGGACACCCAAAAGCAGATTATACAACAAGAACTTTGACATATCTCATGCTTATAAATGGTAAATATCTCTAAAAATGTGATTATTTTATATATATATTTTAGCTAAAGTGACAAATACAGATCTCATAATAAAAAAAATTTTACTTTTCTAGCTGCTTTTTCACAGGTTGGGTCCTCAAGGGACCCAACCTTAAATTGAAAGTAGACAACAGATTTAAAGGGTAGAGTCAAATCTTCTTTTTTTTTCCGACATGAGAGCAAATCTTTCCAAATGAACACTGTATCAAACAAAACACCAACGTGAAAGGAAAAAATTAAGTTTGCTTGCAGGGATAATATTACTCATTACAATTATTCAAATTCAATTTAGAATTTATCTGAAAAATCAGCACTAAACATATTTTATTATATGAGCCTCAAGGTGGTTGTTTATTAAAACTGCTATTGGCCACATAAACACTGGAAATGAAACATCACACAACCATAACAATCAAAGCCAAATTAAAATATAACCTCAGGTAAGAGATAAAAAATCCAGAGGTCAGCTTGTTTACTGAGGAAAAAAGATTTTCTGACGATATGTGGTGAGAGTTTTCTAAGGATAGTCGCAACACTTGCAGCTGTTTCGAAAGACTAAGGTGGCTGGACAGTTCTGGACCCAGGTGATCCCGTTGGCGCAGTTGTAAAAAGAACCTGGTGCATCTGGTTTGGGGTAAAGTCCAGTTCTTGTTGCACAGAAGTTGTCAGAGACGGTTGCAGTAGTAGTTGTTGGTTTGGGATGAGGTTTGGGGACCAGTTTAGTGGTTTCTGGAGTGGGAGGGGGAGCTACATCTGGAGATATAACAGCTATTTTTACTATTACACATTTTCAATCAAGTCAGATAACTAAAAGTTTCATTTTAGTACGATCACACATATATTTTTCTAACCTGATATCAGAAGAGAGCGGAGATAGCTGATGAGGGTGAAGTTTCCTTGTCCACAGAACTGTCCATTAAAGTCATCAAGGTCCACGGTCCAGACGAAGGCTCCTCCGAAGCTGTTGTCCTTCACATAACGGACCTGAATAATTAACAAAAGAAACACTTCAACAACACTGTGGCACTCTTACTCTTACTTTGCACGTTTTTGTTTCTGGCAGAGCCTGACCAGAAACACTGAGATACCTTTGTATGGAAGCTTTCTTTGTCGTCATATCCAACCCATTCGTTTTGTTTGGTGGCAAATGGAACTTTCTGATCCGCAAGCATCTGAACGCTGGTCCCTTGGAGAAAAGTGCAAATCTAATAAAGAAAAAAGTTAGATACTGTCTTTAGATACTGTGTGATGAGTTAAGGGGCATGAAATGATGTCTGCACCTCATAATAGGACCAGAAGCCAGCTTCTCTGGTAAAAGCACCAGCAGTAGCTGGACCACTGGCTGGGGCCCCAACTTGACTTGATTGGGTTGAGAGTCGAAATGCTCGTCCATACGTTGCAAAACCCATATTTAACTTCTCTGCAGGCACTCCCTTGTCTCTCCAATACCTCATAGCAAAATCCTGCATTGTAAATAAGACATTGGGAGAATTTCAAGTGGAAGTTGATAGGATGGTGGAAAATGTTATTGTTGCTAGCAGAAATGCATCAAAATGACATTTGTTTTATTTAGTTATTAATGATTATTTCACAGACTGCACAATAATCAAATAAGTCTCATTGTAAAAAGTTTGTTTAGTTTGTACTTGGATTCATAACATTTTAATATTTTTAATACTTTTAAATACATTTACTGAGAAAAGCAAGGTGAGCAGAATAATAAGTACTTATAAAGAAAAGCTGTAATGGCCTGAACTCACAGTGTTTAAGTAAACATTGTCGCCAGTTTCATGGGATCCTTTATATAAAGGACTGTTATGTCCTGTCACTGTCTCCCAGGTGCCATGAAAGTCATACGTCATCACATTAATAAAATCCACATACCTGAAAGAACGCATGTGAGATTAATTTGAACAAAACAACCATTCGATTATGAATAGATCATTTAGGAAACAAACTGAGCGTACTTGGCAAACTCTGCAATTTCATAAGCAGCATCAATGGTTCCTTTCCCAGCAGACACAGCAGCTGATATCATTAACCTTTGCCGCCCACTAGCTGTTCCCTCAGCCTGGTAGGCCTGAAAAAGCTCCTGAAACCACAGATTTAAAGAGGAATCATCACTTCAAGGTTCATATTACGGATCAGCTTGGCATCAGTTTATTAATTCTAGATGTGACCTTGCATAACGTAGTGAATCTCTGCTTGTCCTCTGGAGGGCTTCCTCTGGCTGCAGGGTATTCCCAGTCCAAGTCAAGCCCATCAAAGCCATGTTTTCTCAGAAATTTAATGGAGGACTTGATAAATATATTTCTGTTAGCTTGTGTTGACACTACGGTGGTGAATCTGGGAAGCACGTTAAGAAAAGAAAGAGGCTAACATGAAAAGAAGCGTCACTTCTGACTGGGTGACATTTGTTGACTATTTCATGGTAAATATCACACTTTTGTGTCCCAAAGTTCCAACCTCCAACAGCCAGAAGTGTTTTTAGACTGGGATTACTGTGGAGATAAACAGATTCAGATGGTAGTTAGAGGTTTTTTTTTGCTTAATAGTAATAATAAAGCCAAAAGAAAAAAAAAACTGGCCGACCTCTGTTTAAGTCCATTGAAGGATTTATAAAGCTGTTCGTCATTCCATTCTATAGTGGCTAATTCATTTGCGTCATTAATACCAGAAAAGGCATAGATTAGGTGGGTGCAGAGGTTTGGGGGAATATTTGAAGGCAGAAACATCCCATGGCCTGGTCTGTATTGGGACCAGTTAGTGTAATAACAAACCAGTCTGTAGGATGATGCTAAATGTAAAAGAGAAATTAATTTTAGTTTCTGATTATGAATCTGCTTTATAAATTTCAGGATTAATGAAACTTTGTGGTTTATAGACTCACCCAAACTGTTCAGGCACAGACAGAACACTGTGAAGGTGCATATTTAGACATTAAATACATTTAACTACTTTTAGTACAGATAGCTTTGAAGAAAAAGTGTCAAAAACTTACCTGCTGTTAGAATGAATTTCCTCATGACAGTTGTACTGCTCATGGTGAAAAGTAAGTAAAAAGAAAACAGTCATGAGTTATTGATGGCAAAAATACACAAACCATGATAATCATTAACACAAAACAAACTGAATGTCCGAGTTGAGGATGTTCCACTGTTGCATCATCCACATAAATGAAATGATGACAGACCTTTGACCTAACCAAAAACATTCAGGAACAAGAACCCTGCGTTGCATCTTGTTAAAACAAGAATAAGAATCAAAAGCTGTTCAGTCAAACGGCTCATGAGTTGAGGAGAAAAAAGCCAAGCAAGTCCATTGTGGATAATATTTAGTGTGGCAGCTAGACTTTGATCCCATCACTCCTTGTACCTACATGTTTAAATGAAATACTGGAGTGGATACTGCACAATATGCTTCTCTTCCACCTGGATGTTACAGACAGTGGAAAAAGGGTTCAAAACAAAAGCAAGCAGTGTTCAGGGCAGCAGCAGCAGGAGGCAGAGCAAGGCCGGAACTGTGCGGCTTAAACAGATCAGCCAGACTGGATGCCCATGTTTTATTTGCAATACTTGAGGCAGATCAGACTGGACACAGCACTGTTCTCTCGCTAAACTCTCTTACAGGCGTTGCTTTATTTACGCTACCCTTTCAACATGCAAGGAACATTTTAAATTGTGTAGTTAAGATTTTTTTTTAATGGGAGAATTAAAAGAAATGATCAAACAATTAAACCCGTCCTGGCTTTGACAGTAAAATGTTCCTAATCTCCAGAGATTACCTTAAATAAAGGATGTAAAATTTCCAATCACATTACCATCTTCAGGTCTTCCTGCAAAAGAAAACTCTGGAAGATGAGTAAGTTAAATAAGCTGGAAACAGACAAGAAAAGCAATATTTTGAGGATAGAATCTAATCTTTTCTTTATTTTTTGTATTACTTTTATCTGACACAAGAGGACAAAGCACTATTATTCCAAGTTTTTACTACAATAAAAAGCCTCTTTTTCTTTTGATATCAACTTCAACTTTATGCATTTCTCTGATGAGTGAGCACTAACACAGACCTACTGCACATTGTAGGACACCCTACCATGTCACTTCATTGTTCCCTAAAATTGCACTGAGCCACACAAATCTGGAGGTGTATCAAACATTCATTACAATCAAAGTTCAATCAGAATGAATTCAACATACTTTCAAAAGATCTAATGGGAAGTAAGTCCAGGCTTATAACTGGTGCTGTACATATATAATTAAAAAGATACTAAAACCAATCTGATCATTACTGAAAGTCCACTGATGTTGCCATCATCCCCAGAAATTAAATATTGATAAAGAAAGATCTTCATCCTCACAAATTAATTATTAAAACTTAAGATATTTTGTTTGTCATTAGAAATGCTTCATACACTTGTTGTCTAATAGAATATTTTAAAAAGAAATCACTAAATCATTTTACATACTTATGACAGAGAAAGCAGTAAATAAACATTATTTTCTTTTACATGCAACATTGGGAGGTTAATATTTTTATTGTAGAATACAATGACTCATTTTTGTTTTTTTACTTCATAAACATCTTTTCACAATGAAAAGCCACAAACCAAATGAATAGATTAGCTGCTCATTCAACAAAACACAACCTTTCTTGTCATAATATTGGCTGATTCAGCACACATTTCCTATGCTGTTTGGGGGGCATTTGTTAGTCTGTATGGACTGTCTGTGGCTAGCGTGGACAAAATCACCGAACAACATCTTGCTTGCTGAATGAGACATTTATTTAAGGCCAGTCACAGCATTTGCATCTCTCATTAAACACAAGATTAACTGGACATGTCTGCAGGTATGTGTTTCTATTGACACACTGATAGAAGGTATTGGGATTCTTGTCATTCTTGTAGATGCCGTCAAGCTTTCCAGCACAGAAACCATCTCCAGAGTCAACAGTTGTTGTGGTGGTTTTGGCAGTGGTAGTGGTCGTTGCTGGATCAGGCAGGGTGCTGTTGACGACTGGTGGAGGTACAGTTTCAGGAGGGGATGGAGGAAAGTCTGAGTAGAATGAAGGAAAAAATGTTAAGTGGGAAGATTTTTCTGAGAAGGAGATAATAACCCTTATGAAAAATAATTACCTGGATCCAGAAGAGAGCGGAGATAGCTGATGAGGGGATACTTTCCCTGACCACAGAACTGTCCATTAAAGTCATCCAGATCCAGAGACCACACAAATGCTCCTCCAAATTTGTTGTCTTTCACAAACTGTGCCTGTAAAATGCCAATGGCCAGTTTTAAGAATAGTTCTTTTCTGGTTTCAAATATATTCAAATTATTTCATTGCCCTTTTTGATTACATCATCAGTAAGAAAAACAGCTTGAATTATATGTAAGCCTACAAAATCTGTCCAAAAAGAAATTTCCAGCATGATCCCATCAACCAGAATAAAAACAGGACTGACCAAAGATAACCACAGCAAAAATAGTGCCACCTTCTCCCTAGTTTAAGGTATTAAAACCTGAATCTGTCGTGTACCCTCACCTGCCTTCAGCATGTACAATTATGTGGTAAACTGTAACTGTCTTTATTTTACACATTATTGTAAAGAATAGAATAAATTACCTTGATTTCAAAGCTCTGCCTGTTGTCAAAGCCCACCCACTCATTGCCTTTGGTGGCATAGGGTACCTTTTGTTCTTCAATCCAGTTCAAACTGGCACCATTGAGAAAAGTGCAAATCTGAAAAAGAAAGAAATTAATTACATTTAAAACATCTTTATTATGCACTGATTTGCCTTAAGTTGCCTTACACATCTATTGTAGTAACTCAGATAATAAATTGCATGTGTTGTCTTGTGCTGACTTACCTCATAGTATGACCAAAATCCAGCTTCTCGTGTGTACGGCCCAGTAGAGGCAGGTCCGTTGGCTGGTGCTCCCACACCATTAGCTGCTGATGAAGTTCGAAAGGTTCGCCCATATGTGGGAAAGCCAACCAAAAGCTTTTCCAGAGGAGCTCCTTGATCCCTCCAATACTTCATGGCAAAGTCCTAAAACCACAGAAAGGTGTGAAATGTTAAAGACAAAGTTTTTCTTGAGCGCTTTTCCTGTAACGAGTGCTGGCGGGAAGTTCACTTACCACGTTGAAGTAGATGTAGTCACCCTGATCGCTGGAGCTACGGTATAAGGGGCTGTTGTGACCGGTGAATGAATCCCAAGCTCCATGCAAGTCATAGGACATAACGTTCAGAAAGTCTATAAACCTGTTAGTGTGATGAAAAAAAATTAATTTACAAAGGATCCTCTTTAAAGTTACATGATCTAACGTTTCCCATTTAATTAATCTCCAATATTTACATAAGCTGTTTGTGATATTCACGTATCTACCCAAGATTCAAATAAGCTACATAAAAGCAAAACATTCAGAGAATAATAACAATACTTTCAGTGATTTGAATTAAGTGATATCATTTGACTATTTCCCGTTTACTACAATTTATTATGTATATTGTAAAGTTTACTGTAAAAGTATCAGAGTTTAAAAATTAGCCACATACAGCATTTTGCATGTTGTATCATATCTTATATAACTGCACATAATAAGCAAAACTAGTTCAACTTTCCAGCAGTATAAAAGTGTTTTACCAGTCACACCATAAGGCATGAAATTATTGCCCTTTTTCTCAGTAGTAGTGGTAAAAGCAAGGCCTTTTTTTTACACAATAAGTATTCATTGCTGTGTGTTCACTGCAAATACAGGTTGAAATAAAGACTATCAATGACTTCAAACTGCATAAACTTACTTGGACACTGCAGCGACCTCATAACCATTGTCAATGTTTCCCTTCCCAGCTGCAACTGCAGCTCCGAGCAGCAGCCGTGGCTTTCTGGTCTCAGCGGCTTCTTTTTCAAAGGCAGCAAGTATTTCCTAAATACACAAGAGAAATGGACAAAATGAAATTAGTGTCTACTAAAAAAAACTACATGAAGAATATATATATTGGCTATTCAGCAGCTTCTCTGTTGAAGCTGTTAACTTTTTTACATGTCTAAGCTGACCTGGCAAAGTAATGTGAACCTCTGCTTGTCCTCTGGTGGGCTTCCTCTTGCACCAGGATACTCCCAGTCCAGGTCCAGTCCATCGAAGCCATAAAGTCTCAAGAATTTGATGGACGACTGGATGAACTTCTGACGGTTGGCTTGAGATGAAGCCATGATGGTAAATCTGTATACATTTACATAAATGAGTGGTTAAATGTTTAAATTCTTATGAACTTATGTTGTCCAACAGACTTTTATCCATTTATTTTTAGTTAGACTCACTGTGCAGTCCCAAAGTTCCACCCGCCAACAGCCAACAGAGTCTTCAGCTTGGGGTTCCTGTGATGCAGTTGGAAGAAAGAAGTCATTTATGGGCACCACGTAATTTAACAATTAAAACTTTTGTCTTCATCAAAGATATGGTTCCACATCTGTTCTATGAATGAAAGAAAAGGTGCAGTCTCATTGGCTGCTGCCGGCGTTGTAGATGACAGAGAAACAGCCACAGTAAACAACAGAAAATGATGAAACTAGATCTGTTATAGAAATTATCAGCATAGTACATGAGTAGCATCAAGTAGGTGATGGAGGTTGTGTTTTTGCCAGTGTTTATCTGTCTATCAGTCTGTCTTTCTAGCTGTTTGCTCCTTAGTAACTTTAGGCAAAAACTCTGCAAGAGAACAAATTATTATTTAGATATGCAACAAACACCACAGCATAACTAAAAAACTGTGGAATCCTTATCAATGAATCAAGGAATCGGCTATATTCATGTTAATTGAATGTAAGACTAGCACATAGGATGGAATGGACCAAATGGGAGGAAATGAGCTGCTTAGCAGAGGTTTGAGCTTTCCACATCTCTTTATTTCTTTTCCTGTCTTAGAGTAGCTCATTTTGAGCATGTGTGTTTAAGAGATGTCTCTAGTCAATATTTTATTCAATATTCTAGTTTACGGAATAAATAAACAATCAGAAATAAAAAAATCTTTTTAGCAGGGCAATTGAACATAACATAAAGTTATTGCAAACGTTTTCCATCCCGTTTTTCTTGTATTTCCAGTTTTTCAGTTGATATTCAGCCAGTGGACTCTCACCTGTTCTTCAGTTCATTGAAGGATTTATAAAGAACATCATCGTTCCACTCGTACTGCGCCAGCTCATTGGAAGGGCTGATGATGGAGAAAGCGTAGATCAGGTGTGTGCACAGATTGGGGTCCACGTCCGCAGGAAGATATTTACCAGCTCCTGGTCTGTACTGGGACCAGTTGGTAAAGTAACATGACAGTTTGGTGGCGGACACTTTTGAATAAGAAAGAAAGGCTTAGCATATATTTCTGTTCTTAACTGTAATAAAGATGCAAATATAAGTGACTTAAATATGATAATACTAATGATGCATACCAATCTGTAGACACAACAGAAGGGACAACCCTGGAAAAAGGAGATTTTTTTTACTTGAACATGCTCTTAAATAAGTTAAAATCTAAAATAAAGTAACTTACCAGCGAAGATTGTCAGTCTGGCCATGATTTTTTTTTCACTCGAGTCTTAAAATTGATCTATAACAGTAAAAATGGTTTGTCTTGAAATAGTGAGTACAAACTGTAACAAAATTAACATTATGCACTGTTTTGTAAAAAGCAATTCTGTTGTACATCATACATCTTTCTTAAAAAAAATAAAAACAACAAAACCTCTCCGTGTGAATAATTACCTTTTTTTTGAGGTGATGTGGTGGCTGTGTTGCTGGTCCAACAGGGTGCCCTTTTATAGGCAGGATAACACGGGGACAAAGGCTACCAACCACACACTTCAACCCAGCCTTCGATACAAGATTATTGTCAGTTTGTTTCTGTTCACATTAGTCTGTGATGAGCAGCGATCGTATCTTTTTTATTGCGTGATAAATGTGTCTCACAGCGCAAACTTCCCATATTACAGCAGAAATAAGGACCTTGTAAATCAATGAACAAGAGCATTCTGTAGGTTTCCATGGGAATAACTTGATAAATAACCAACAATACTATCTAAAGTGACCTTTAGTGTTATGTACATCACACAGTGGCTTATTGTCTTAACGACAGACAGTTTTTTTTTTTTTATCAGCTTGTTAATCAAATGACCTATCTATTTACTTTTTTCTGTTTTAAAGAACTTTCATTTCTTTTTTTTAATTTAACCTTTTGTCAGATTATATTGATCAAATAATAGTTAGATATTTCTAGATGTGGTTAAAAAGAATCAGTTAATCAGGCACAATATGATCACTGTGACTAATGAAAACTTTAAATCTGACCGATCTTACTTGGACATGAAGTATTTTATTATGTAAAATAAAGTGATGGCAGAGAACGCAGAGGAACACAATTTAAAACTTAAACAAATTTAAAGGTCAAGCAACTCAAAATCTCTTTTCTTGGATAATTTAGTGTTGACATATGTTACTTTTTTCATATTTGCCTCTACAGCAATAATGAGTAACAGAAACTCAACCCTGCTCTGCTAATCTACTGTTGGTCATCGTTTGAGTCTGAATTATGCAACAATATAGACTCAATGACAATATTGCTATAAACACAAGAATTTCAGTCACAAATGGGTGCAATATAGATATATCCATATCTAGAGATAAGATGTCCTTGGTCTTTAGCTATTTGATGAATATGTTGACAGAGTGACAGCTTTAATGCGTACAGCACTAAAGAATGTTGTTCATTGAAGAGGCAAATTCCTTGTTTTAATTTACAGCTTCGAGCTTTCAAACAGACATCAAGGCACTTGGAAAGGAAAATGGCGTTCATCTGGTCTAGAACGATCTCACTAAGTCTGGAAAGAAAGTTTATTATTATATAAGAGCGCCCTGCATAAGGCTAGAACCAATTATCATTCATCATTGATAGAGGAGAACAAGAACAATCCCAGGTTTCTCTTCAGCACTGTAACCAGGCTGACTAGGAGCCATAGTGCCGTTCAGCCTTGTATTACTTTAACTGTGATGACTTTATGAGTTCAATCAGAGAAAATCCATTATATACTTCCCACTATTGATTATGTTTCAACTGTGGCAGTTTTATTGAGGTCTATAGAACCTGATTTTTGTTTGGACTGTTTCTGTCCTATACAGCTCTCAAAATTGACCAAAATAACACCTTCATCTAAACCTTCAACTTGTATTTTAGACCCAATCCCAAGCAGATTATTCAAGAAAGTATATTCCTTAGTTAACATCTGTATTGGACCTGATAAATACATCTCTTTTTAACAGGAAGATCTGCACAAGAGACATGGAACTGCTAGCTTAAAAGAGCGACATGCTAGACCCCTAAGGCTTTCCTGTCACATCTCTACTTTGTCACCCTGCAGCTCAGTCAAGGACCTGAACACAACCTCATCTCCCTCCAAATCTCCTGGTGTCAAGTCCAGATGGTGTCAATCCAAGAGTTCCTTGCTCAAGACAACTATGTCAGATTCTCCAGCACCAATTCAACACCAGTCTGAGTCAGAAAAGAATACCAGTGATGTGGAAGACATCCTGCCTTGTTCCAGTGCTTGAAAAAATCCAACCAGCTGAACCAAATGACTACAGAATTTGAATTTCCCTCTGGGATCAATAAAGTATTTTTCATTTTATTTTCATTTCATTTTTTTCTCATGGCCTCAGATAAAGGATTCCTGGCTGTTTTAATCTTATTAGATCTCAGTGCTGAATTTGACACCATAGACATTCTGCTATAGAGGCTGGAACATGTTATTGGTGTTAAAGGGACCACATTAAGCTGGTTTAAGTCATATTTATCTGATAGATTTAAGTTTGTTAATGTAAATGATGAGTCTTCCTCACACACCAGAATAAGTAATGGTGTTCCTCAGGGTTCTGTACTTGGACCAATTCTTTTTACACTATACATGATTCCCTTAGGTAATATCATCAACAACATGGTATAAACCTTCATTGCTATGCAGATGATAATCAGATTTACTTATCCATGAAGGCAGATGAAACTAATCAGTCCATTAGATTACAAAGACTAAATGGTCTCCTTTTAAACTCAGACAAAATTTAGGTTGTTGTCTTTGGGCCTCAAAACTTATGACAAAATTGTTTAGCTTTGTAATTAATCTGGATGGCATTAATTTGGCTTCCAGCACTACTGTGAGGAACCTTGCCGTTATTCTTGACCAGGATTTGTCCTTACCCAAGCCTGGTTCTACCGGAGGTTTTGCCTTTCTGTTCAAAGGGAGTTTTTCTTTCCACTGTCACGTCATGCTTACTCACGATGGGAGATTGGATTGAAGTCAAGACTCAATGCAATCTATTTGGTTCCCTACATAAGCTATTTTTATTTATTTTGACTGAGCTCTGTGAAGCACCTTGAGATGACAATATCATGAAAAGCCGCTATACAAATAAAGCTCAATAGAATATAATTGAATTTGATTATTTATAATGTCATAAGAAAGACTCTGGATTTGGTTAAATGGCTTTCTTTGCTTTGGAGATTGTTAAATCACAAGTTGTTTCTGAATAGTTTTTTCAGAGATTTTGTAACAGATTGAAATGACCTGGAAAGGATTCCAGTTTGAGCCGAGATAAGAGACAATAAAACTTTCTAAATGCTAATGCTTCCATTATTACGTTCTTTTGCTTTCGATTCACGGCACAAGGGGTCTCTTCTTTTTGAATTGAAGCTAGATCAGGTGTTTGTTTCAGCTTTATTTCGTGTTCGTTAGTTTACCTGGGTTTGATTGGTCATTGTGTTCACCTGTGTCTTGTTTTGTGCTGGCTAGTTTTCACTTTGCATTCTAGATGGTTTGCTAGTCTTTTTAGGTTTTCATGTCAATCCAGGAATTAAAGTTAAGTTGTAGTTGTATTCCTGCCTACTCCTGGATTTGGGTCCACCCTGCTCACCACCCCAATCATTAAACATTGTGCACTGTATGATACTGGTCTCCTGCACCCTGGTGAATAGCAGAAGGTAGAAGACTACAATAATTTTGACCTATCACATGATAATATATAGTAAAATCCCCCCCCCCAAGAAAAGGTTAATATTTTCTGCCCAGTTATTTCTAGGTTGGGCTTTAAAGAATGTATTTTTTTGTTGGTGTGGCTGTTCCCACATTTGAGTTGGTGGAAAAAAAGGTTCTTTAGGGAAGAGTTTGTTGGTTAAATGAAATGGTGTGTATCACACGTGGATGCATGTGGATGCAAACAAATGTTACAGATGAAACAGAGCTTCTTTCATTGAAAAGAATTCTGCATCTGATTGGCTGTTTTGCACAAAACTTTTTTTTTTTTACTGAAATCTATGTTGACTTAAACTTTGTTTTTTTTATTCTTATTTTGAGTGAAAAAAATGAAAGTGTAGACCCAAATGTGTGAGAAGAAAGGCCGTGGCATTTGTTCTACTTTAAGTGTGGTGCCTTGATGTACCCTGGAGCTGGATTTATACTTGTGTGACGTATATGTAAGGTCAACCACAGTGTCACTGCAATAATCTTCATACACGCTCAGACATCTGGGGAAAGAGGCACCTACAATTTGTCAGATCCTTTGGTTTCTATTGATGTTCAGTTTAAAAGCACGGAGGTGGTGACACCCAGCAAGGTAGTTGTTAGCAATCAACGGTGACATATATTATGATATATTAGTTAGAAGGTAATTTACTGGTCAAATACTTATGATAAATAGTCCTGATAAATACAGTTCTGATTACATCCCAGCTGATTTCCATGTTATTTCTCCATGTACCCACACCTTTTAGATCTTTTGATATCACATCTGGTGCTATATAGAAAAAATGAATAAACTAACAAAAATATGAAAAAGCACAGTTTAACAATTTTGTTCCTGACTTTGGAAAATACATTTATTTGAGCCATTAAGTATGAACTATAAAGGATTAGCTTCTCTGAGAATAACACTAAGCTATTGTGACTAATTCAAAGGTAAACACATGTAATTTCTAAGTTTACTGAAAATATGATCTATATGCAATATGCTCTGTACATAAATGACAAATTGAAGTTTTATCTGGCCGTGTGCCTGACTTTTTAGCTTGTTTCCCTATGCAGGTATTGCAGATAATCATGAAAAGACTGCTTCACAAAACCATCATAAAATCACATTATGTGATGTGATTTTGAGCTGACTGAAATTAAGCGTTTTCATCATGGTCCTGGTTATCTGGACCACGAATGCGAGGTGATAATAAAGCCACTGTTTTGAGGAAGATTTGGATTTCCTCTTGTTCACAAAGAAGCTGTAAAATATGAGAAGTGTACATTTTCCCCCAATTCATTTACAAGTGTAACAATGAATTGTTAACAGCTAAACATTAGCTTTAAAAAGAAGTTAATAAAACAAACAGACATAAAACATCACAGTAATGGTCATGCTGAGGAAATGAAGCAATCACCTGATGATAGGAATCACATTCATTGCAGGGCAGGAAGAAAGCACTAACTGTTTTCATGTTGCCATTTTTTTCTAGGATGCCTAAACACTGATTTTAACATGTAATTATCATGTCTTGTACCTCTGCAGCAGTTTGACCAAGATTAAAGGTGTCCTATGAACCTTTTAACAACCAGCATCATATCAACCAATTTATCATCATGTAAAGATGAGAAGATAAGGAATGCATTGTTGCTTACTGCTTAGGAACAACTGTTGTGATCAAATAAACTATTGCAAAAATCTATTTATAAAGCAGAGACTTTATGTTGCTTAAAAAAAATTAAGGTAGAAAAATAGACTGTCTAATGCTATGACATAACAGAGGATCACCTCTTTACTTGAAAACCTATACTTTGATTCTGAATGTTTTAGTAATATTTCATGAAACATGAAAGGATTTCCAGTGAACTACATGCTTATGGTGACCTCAGTGTTATTACATAGTTTATAGCTGCCATCAAAACAAAATCATAAGCAGAGGAAGCGGAAAATGGGAATTAAATGGTGTAGCTCACCTCCTCCAAAGTGTTACCTCAGGTCAAGCAAGACACTGGATTTATCCCCTTCAAGTTTTCCCTTTTTTCACATGCCCTATCTACCCGAAATCAGATAGAGAACTTTGGAATCTCTATCTGAAACGCAGCCATCCATTATTCTGACATTGCAGGTACATCTGGATGACCACAACCGCCTTACAACTAACAAACTTCTTTTCCTTTAAGTACAAACACTGCACTCTAAATGAGGAATGACTTGAGACTACAGTAATTCTCTTTTATTCCCAATCCCTTTGAAGCTCACTACTCAGATAAGAACCCAGACATTTGGCCCAGGGGACCCCCAGATGTCCCTCAGCTTGCATCTCAAATACTACTTATGAGAACTGAACCATTTTTAAAAAGAACCCTAAAAACACTATGACTCTCTTGAGGAAATCCCAATAACTGGACAGTAATGGACTTGGATGCTTATTTCAATGCATTTAAGTTTTTACCCGTTTCTTTAAGGCTAAAAGTAGGAAAGTTACAAATGCGTGAATTTCTGTGACAGACCAACAGCGCTCCCCAGAGGGATATTTATAACTATTTCACTATGGACTGACTATATAATTTTGCAGTAAGTTATCAAAAATGTTGGACTCTGGCAATAACCCATCCATCCTTTTTAGCCATAAAACAAAGTGTCCTTCTCTGTTCACTGTGAAATTATATCTCATCCTGCCAGTCATTAATGCTTGTGTTAATGGATTATGATTCTAGGTTGGAAAAATTTGAGTAAAATTCGTAATGAATATCTTTCCCCTTTTTAATCAGACATGTGAACTCGCCTAATCTCCACCTCTACGGCAACGTTCATGCTCCCTGATTGGCAAAGACCAAAAGCCGCCCTAAAAAGGTGGTAAGTTTAAAATCCTCCGGGCTCTTCGTCATACCATTTTTGGTATGTGTGAAGCAGCTGACCAAAAATTTCCTTCAGGATCAATAAAGTTTGACCTACCTACCTACCTACCTACCTACCTACCTACCTACCTACCTACCTACCTACCTACCTACCTACCTACCTACCCA
>JBAMHX010000015.1:5651668-5667437 GCA_037177515.1 Pseudomugil tenellus
TCAATGACGTAAGACAGGTGAACTTCAATCTCATCAGGCACAACTGCTGGTATGGAGGAGAAGCCGAGTGAGACACTACCCTCCATTTTATGTTCTAAAACTGGCTTTCAAAGTGTATGTAATAATATGTAAGAGAGAGGTGAAATGAAACAACAATGTGATGTAAACAGATATAAGAGAAAGCAAAATCCTGGACAATTTGAAAATAAATTTCTTTAGCTCTCAAAAAGAGGACGTGTCCTTGTAAAACAGGATATATGTCATCCTACTTTACCATTGCAAAGCAACATCACAGCTGGGTGTAGTCAGGTGAAGTTCTCTTTCTTTTTATATATATCCATGACCTCAAACTAATTTCCAGCAAGGTCCAAGTAAAGTGCTTCAAGGTAAACTAAAGGATGTTATTTTCATGGCTCCTTGCCCTTCCCACAGTGCGATATCAAAACAAAAGCCTTAAAAGTTATGTTTAAAAGTTACAGTCTGCAACCAGAACTGCTGCTTCTGGTGTTAACATCCACAGGATGCTCTGAAAGGTCCTGTGTCCATGAGTCCATGAGATATGGCGCAACTGAATTTAAATCATAGTCATGTTCAACAATCTACAAATACTTTGACTTTATTAAAATTAAGACACAGTTGTCATAGTACACAGCTGCAGTTAGAAGTCAAATAAATACTGTTACATAAAGATTAATAATCCCAGCTGTCAGTGAAATTAGGACACTAGTTTATGAGATACTTCTGATTTTACATCTGATTCGTGGCAGCTGATTCCCTGAAAGCTTGCTCTTCTAGTTTTTAACTAAAGCAAAAAGATACGTTTTTTTTTTTTTTTTTTTTTGTCTGGCAACAGCTTTATGCTAAATCTACAAAAGCTGAACTACATGAACGTCGATGGAGAGGCAAAAGCAGAACCCATAAAAATGTTGCTAATCTCAGAGACTTTGTGAAGAGTTCCTATCTAGTTTAAATCAGGAATCAGACCCATTAAAAACTATGGCTCCTGTCAAAGAGTGGTATCAAACCCTTTTTTTTAAAAATAAAATCCATCCATCTATTTCCTTAACCACGTAATCCAGTTCAGTGTCACTGGTATTTGGAGCCTATCCCAGTAGTCATACACCCTGGACAATTCGCCAGTTGTTTTTTTACCAAATCAAACATGGAAAAATAAAGCAAATGTCATTATTGGAATGAGCTTGAACAAATGAATATTTACAGATGTTCTTGCCACTGCTTTTATCAACATGATAAACTGATCTTCCTCTGTCTCTCTTGATGTGCGCCTTGTGTCTCTCCATTGTCAGGATAATTAAGAAAAGCACATGTGAAGGTACAATCTATAGACATGAGATATATATAAAAGATACATCTTCCTCTTTTATCAGATATGTCACAGAAGATCCCAGCCTTTCCATTGTTTTGTCTTTTAGACACACATAGTCCTTGAGGGGTTTAATAGCAGCTGTTTCCCCATTAAAACATCCCAGACCGTCAGTCCGTCCAGGTTCTACTGCAAAGTTGAGTTCAGAAGCAAGAAGTCCATAAAATAGCTGACATGAAAGAAGGGAAATCTAAATGTGGGTTTTATGCCAAGGAATAAATGGTATTCATTGGTGAGTGGAGCTCAAGACCACCACCAAAGTCCAAGTCTCTGACATCTCTCCTGGTTCCAGTATACTGACCGATGAATGAGCCATCCTCGTTAAACTGTATCTCCCCTCCTTCTCCATATTCCACCAGACTGTCGTCGCTGTCTGATCGCTTCATTATTGCTTCCACAGACGGCTGGGCTCTTTGAAGCCCTCTTTCCTCCTCTCTAACAAAAAGAATAGATGTGTAAATACATATTTGGTTATTGATAGACACATTTTCTGACGCCTTATTCAGAGTACAATTGCTGCAAACATGTACATACCTCCTAGGATAGGGCAGAGTGGAGACCCGAGCTATCCTGAAATGGGTAAATAATTTATTTAGAATCAATATAAAATGATGAATTACATTTAACTGATCAACCATTCACAGATTATCAACATAATTCCAGTTTTTGAATAGTTTAGCTTTATACTACACTAAAAATGACAGCTGACATGTCAATAGTGTCAATGTATGTCAATATGAGTTATTTCATACCTTTCAAGGGACCTTGGGTGGTTGAGTGCAAAAAGAACAGGATTGAGGTTTTGGGAAGGAAAGGTTTAGATAGAAGAAGTAGAGTAAAAACTCAGATTAATTTCAATTTGATCAAAAAGTTATAAAAAATAAGGAAGAAATCCAATTTGCTTTGTACATGTGCAGCAGTTAGCTACAATTTGACCTAGATTAAAGGTGCCCTATGAACTTTTTAACAACCTGCAGCATATCAGCCAATGATTTATCATCATGTAAAGATAAGAAGATAAGGAACTCATTGTTGCTTTCTGGAAACACAATATGAGGAAGATTATTTCCTTTGTTATCAGAAAGGAGATTAGTTTGCTTGTCTAAAACCGGACAAATCTAGTGGATGATGGAGGAGATGGAGAAAGATGATGAATCTTATCAGAGATAATTGTGTTACTAAAGGCCTAAATATCATCCCCTGCTAAATTGGACACACATTTTATGTGAAATTATTGAACCAATTCTGCAGTTTTTCTATAATCACATGTAGGGAATCTTTTGGTCATTATATAGATTTAAAAAATATATATATTAATTTAGAGGCAGAGCCTGCAGTGTTAGAAACATTGCCGAAAAAGGAGGATTTGGCTTCTTAAGAATACTTTATTTGTCAGATCCTTTGGATTCTCATGATGTTCAGTTTAAAAAAATTAAGGCTGAGACATCCAGTATGCTGGTTGCTAGCATTTAAAACATGAGACCACAAACCAAAAGGTGGGGACAAGTCCATCTTCTTTAAGGTGTCTTTAGTTGCAGTGAACCACAGAAAACCTGACTAAATGAAAAACTCAACTTTGTACATTTGTTTTGAACGAGGACATAAGGTTATGATAATGCACAGGTACAGAGCAAATCGAGGCAGACACATGGCTGTTGTTATTAGAGCACTTTGAAAGAATGCTATAGTGTTACAGCCCAACTTTATTCCATATATTTCACTGTTTCATACCATTCCTATGTGGTTATACCAGTTGTATTAAACATTCGCATCTTGGAAAATGAACTTAAAACAGAATTTTGTTTTATAGTGAAAATGAAATACAAATGGATTAGTTACATCTGTTCTTAAACAATTAATTCCTTCATTAAGGAGTTTTATTATTATCCCTAATGTGAATTTGCCTTTTAATGCACTCATTATCTGCCAGTTTTTTTTTTTTTTAGTAATACTGCTTACCGATAATCAAATGACCCTTCCTGATCTTTATCATCCACTGGCTCCAATGAAATGTCCTTTTTCTCCCGTACTAAATACAGAAAAACAACAACAAGCTGTTAAATCACAGCTGGAGAAGAGTATCACAAGAGTGGCAGCTGAGGGAAATTGGGAATAAACGGAAAAGCAATTTCAAATCTAAAACCTGTAAATAATTTGAATCCTTTTTCAGATTTTTTACTTCATCTGTGTACCTGGGTATTTCCCCCCTCGGCTCCTCTTGATGAAACAGACGATGAGGAGGATGAGCACAATGAGAGCCACAGCGCACATTATCCCGATGAACCACCCCTGAGTGGTGATGTCCACCTGATCCTGAGCGTATACTGAGACACAGACACATGAGTTCAACATCAGCATTTACTCAGCAGACTGTGCTGATGCACTGCAAACATTGGGTGGGATTACTTTCTGTGGTGTAGTGGGGGGACTCCTCAGTATGCCATTCCCCAAGTCCGAGTCGGGTTCGGGCTGCGATGGAGAATCTGTAACGAGTGTACCGGTCGTATCGGCGGATTGAGAAGCTGGTTACATTAGGTGTGAATTCCTCCACTCTCAACTCTTCTCCTCTGGTCGCATTCACTGTGGACAGAGAGGAGCTTTTAGTGTGCATGGACCTTTGCTTTCACCGCATGTAGAGTGAACTATTTAGTGCCTTGTTGGCAACACAAGTGTCTATATCTCTTTTAGGAATTCCTAGCTGGAATTCTGGTCTTGCAGTGCATTTTCAAGGGTGCACTTATGTTCGTACTCAGATGGTGGGTATGTGAATTACTCTAATTACTTTTCTGCATCTCTGAGAGTCTATGTGATGTGTGTGAGATAATGTGTTGCATACCTGTCTGGTATTTGAGGCTGTACCCTGTAATAATCCCATTGGGCTCTGCTGGCAGGTCCCAGTCAACATAAATGGTGTCTAGATGCCGTTGTTGGATCCTGAAGGATCTGGGAGCAGATGGTACTACAAGCATACAAATGTAAGAAATCATATACGTAAGTTTCATTAAAAGGTTAAGGCACTTTTAGAAAATGATCATTTCTTACCTCCTTCAGGTGTTGAGAAGTGTATATTGTTACTGGGTGGCCCTTCGTATCGGTTGTTTGCCACCACTATATACATCTTGTAGTTACTGTAGGGGATGAGCTCAGTGAGGACACCAGAGGGGTCTGGATCATTGCTTGGAAACACTTTAGACTTCATACCTCTGTTGACCCAGTGCCACCTTAGCTGGCTGCTGTCCCTCCAATAGTAGACCTGATGCATGACAAGTGACATACTTTTTAGATTTACTGGCCCAATGAATACTCAAGGGTTTTTGTTTAGCACTTAAGTACCCAGCCTTCACTGCACTAATGTGTTTTAGTGAAACGTAGACCCAATAATAACATAATTATCTAATGAAAACATCGATTACATTAATTTACCACAGAAACTAAGGAAATTTGCGTTTGGTCAATTATTTCTCTCTTTTATTTAATACCACTTGTTGTTGTCTATTTGTCCATATGGTCATTTTACTATAAATGATAAGGATTGTAATTCTGTGGAATGAACAACCCAGATAATTACGAGGAAAATTTACTAAAATCCCCTTAAATATTCTCCAGTTGCTATTCATTGTTGTTTTGCACTCATCCACACTAATAATAAAAACACACACATCGTCCAACTTTATACTTCACTAGTTTCACTGTCAGGAAAGTCAATATGTAGAAGTCATGTAGAAGATCTGCATACAGCTTAATGTACCTCCTTCTCATGCTCCACACCAGCCTGGTTACAGTTAGTTGTGGGATGGTATTTCACTGTGCTTGTATTGATATGTATATCACATGCCAACAATCCCAGGCTCACTGTAAAAATGACTTGTAGCGGAATCCACCCCAAAAGCCCCAGAAACATCTTCTGTCTTTAAAGAACTATTTCACAAGCTTTACAATTAATGACAGTGATAACAGACTCTTAACAAACTCTTTGCTGACAGAAAACCACCAGCCACCAGAACACAACCTCTCTCCCCAACTTCAAGACTGCTTTAGGATAAATTAAACTAAAGTTAAGCCCTTTGATTAACTTTGTTTTTTCAAGTTGTGGCTTCACAGGAGACAAGAACCATGTCTCCATCACTCAACAGGACACAAAGCAGAAATCTCTCATTTTCTCCCAACAAGGGGAAAATGTTTTCACATTGTTTCACTTTATGTGCAATTATATTCATCTTGATTTTAAAGATTTAATCTGTGTCTTATTCTCTTAGTTAATATTATTCATTTTTAAGATTTACATTTTTTAACTTACATGTATATTTAGAGGTAACTCAAAGAAAGTTCAAAATGCTGACATGCTGACATGAATCTAAGTGTCAGCCAAACCCACAGCCAAACCCACAGAATGCTTATTGGCTGCAGTGTCTCAAAGCCCTGTCTTCAGGCAGAAAGCCGCATACTATGAAATAAAGCACACACACACTTTAAAGCTTTCTGGAGATATGCATGAAAAAAAGACACACTATGAGTTTTCCACTTTGACTCTGCTTAAAAGGAAAGGAAAAGGGCCATGCCGAAACAGAGTACATGGTGTCTGTATCTAAGAAATCCAGGTATGAAGCTTATCTCCCCTTCTGTAACTGAGTTCCAGCCTTTGATAGAATCACTTGATTTTTCCACAAATCAAGCTTTTAGAGAACTTTTCCTTTTGGACCCTTTTTTGAGTCTTTTCCATCATCTTCGGCCCTGAAAAACTTCAGCCACGATCACCACGCCATTGATCCAGGAGTGACAAGGCTGCGACCCCTCAGTACAAGCCTTCTCACCGATTTCGACTCAGCGCCAGAACGTACGAAACCACTGTGCCAGCACCCAAAACGAATATTGGACCAACCCAGTCCGCTGGTCGCAAGATGCCGGTCTGAACGAATCCTGTTTCCTGACCAAGGAATTATCTCTCTCTCATGATTGTTGGCGAGTTATGAATCGATCTCTTTAGTCTTGTTTAACATTTTATTAGATAAAATGAATAAACATGACAGTTTATTTAATTTAGATTTAATTCCTCACACAGCTTTATATTCTTTTACATGGAAACTCAGGTTGATCATCACATTTACACATCATTGGTTTATGTTTGTTTGTCTTGTTTATGTTTCTCTTATTATTTCCTTTTATTTTCTTTCCCATATTTAGCTAATGCATAAACTTTAGATTGGATTAATAAATATTCACTTTATTATCTGATCTTTGTCTGTCTTCATTTCCTGTGGTCATGATTCAGGTCAATTCAAACAAGAACTTATGAAAATGAGCGTTTGAAACTGATTAATTAATCTTTTATTCTTTGATTGAGTTATCATACCATAGGTTTCCTTTTATGCCTGTAATTTACTAATGTAAGCTAGAAAATAGAAGGTGGTGCGCTGAGGAAAATATTTCTAAATGAGTAGGCTAATATTAATATTCATATCATTATTAATTTATGACGCATATTTCTGCTCCCACATTTTACTGACTCTCCCAGTACATTATTTTGTATTGAAGCCTTATAAGACCCACCTTGTATTGTTTCAACTCTCCCATCATAGCGTCCCGTGATACTGGGTCCCAGTGTACTGTAACCTGTGTGCTCTCGATGTCAGAGACTCTGAGGTTCAGGGGTGCAGTTGTTGGACCTTGAAAAAACAGAGCTGGTATAAAACTTGTCTTTGCTATAACCAGAAATAATACACATTTTAAAAGTAACTTGGATTTGAAGATAATAAGAATATGACATGCAATGCATACACAAGGCTCACATGGGCTCACTGAGTGATCTGAATGAATGGAAATTATGTAAATCACCCTGCATTATCCTCACAGTCAAATTACATCCACTTGTAGACCTGCAGCCTCGGGTTCTATTTATGTAAATATGGAACTGGACTGCTGCTGTACATTTTTATATTTCCATCACCATCTCAACTCATACGTTTTGCCCTAATGAAATAATCAAAGGGGAAAAGAATTAAATGAAATGTTCATCAAACAATCTTACTAATTATGTTTGGTAATTCCGAGTAAAAGTAAAATTTGAAGAAGAAAATAAAAATTTGGAGAAGTTGATGGACAAAATGATGTGAAACTACATGATATCAAATCAACAAGCTTTTGAGAATGATGAAGGAACATGAAGCACATTTCTGACATGGCAGGGCTCTGAATTATCAGCAGGGAGCAGAACCCTGCATAAATATTGTGACCCTTTTAAAGGGAATGTAAGCTGACGGTGATATAAGGTGTTTCAAGGGTCCAACTTTTCTTTTATATGGTGCTGAATGGTATAATTAAATAAAGACAAGAAAGTTTTATTTTTCTGGTAGAGATCTATTCAATCTTTACTAAGATGCAATCAGCGTCAGTAAACACCAGCACTTTCACTTTTACTAACCAATATTTCATTCAATATTTCCTTTTTATCCACAAATGCGGAGTGTCTGGAATACAATGGTTTTATCATGACCGGCGCCTTTGTGTGAGCGTGATAACTTGAACAGTTTCACAATTGGAATTTGATAGTCAGTGTAACTGTTTAGGTCCCCAAGAGGACGACTTGCATCAAATTTCAGCATTTTGGGATTTATGGTTTCCTCACTAATTGGTGTTTTATGCACAAAAAAACCCACATCTTTGCCCATATCTATGGAATTATTTTCAATTGGATTTTGATACTCAGTATACATGTTTAGGTCCCAAGAGGACAATCTGTATTGAAATTCATAATTGTCGGATTTATGGTTTTCCCACCAGGTGGCACTTTATGCATGACAAGTCTGATTTTTGGCTATATCTCGGGAACTATTTGTCAAATTGACCTCAAATCAAGTGCAAATAAAAGGTCATGACCTCAGAATGCATCATGTGCTGATGTCATAGTTTTGACACCAGGTGGAGCTTTGTGACTGAACATGTATGTATTGTATAATATATTATTGTATTGTGTCTGAGGAACAGGAGGGTTGGGGGAATTTGGGGATATATCTCTAGCCGTAATGTAACAACTTAATGTACTTACGGTCTTCACCAGAGTAACCAATGACAACCGGTGACTCAGGCCCAAGTCCAAAGTCATTGACAGCCTGGACTTTGAGCTCATAGGGTGTGAAGGTATCTGCGTCATAGATATAGTATTTCAGCCACTTTGTGGTTGCATTCTTCCATTCTTCTCTGGAATCTCTCCTTCTCCACCACACCAGATACTTCAGGTGTGGTCCGTTCCACTCTCTGTAGCTTAGAGGCTGAAAGCAATCAACGGTGACACATGTTGCGTTAGATTCTTGTTAGAAGGTAATTAACTGGTCACATACTTATGATAAATAGTTTTAAACTTTAGATGTTTAATCTAAGTCCTGATTACCTCCCAGCTGATTTCCATGTTATTTCTCCATGTACCCACACCTTTTAGATTTTTTGGTATCACATCTGGAGCTATATAGAAAAAATAAATAAATAAAACAAAAACAGCACAGTTGAACAATTTTTTTCCTGACTTGCCAAAAGCATGAAACTAAAAGGAATTAACTTTTCTGAGAATAACAATAAGCTATTGTGACTAATTCAAAGGTAAACACGTGTAATTTCTTACTGAAAATTTGAACTATATTCAATATGCTCTGACAAATGACAAATTAAAGTTTTATTTGGCTGCATGTCTGACTACTTTTAGTTTGTTTCCCTATGCAGATATTGCAGATAATCATGAAAAGACTGCTTCACAAAACCATCATAAAATCACATAATGTGATTTGATTTTGAGCTGACAGACATTAAGCGTTTCCGTCATGGTCTTGGTTATCTGGACTACGAATGCGACTCAAAGAGGTGATAAGAAAGCCACTGTTTTGAGGAAGATTTGGATTTCCTCTTGTTCAAAAAGAAGCTGTAAAATATGAGAAGTGTACATTTTCCCCCAATCCATTTACAAGTGTAACAATGAATTGTTAACAGCTAAACATTAGCTTTAAAAAGAAGTTAACAAAACAAACACACACAAAACATCACAGTAATGGTTTTGCTGAGGAAATGAAGCAGTCACCTGATGATAACAATCATACTCATTATAGTACAGGAATAAAACACTAATTGTTTTATGTTGGCATTTTTTTCTAGGATGCCCAGACACTTCAACATGTATTTATTTCACACATTATGTGCTAGTATAGTATAGTATAGTTGGAGAGGTTGTGGTCATTTCACATATATCTGTGACACTACGTTACACCTGAGGACACATATCTCTGCTGACGAGTATTTTCTGCTTCAGCGGCAGATTAACACAGAGCTCATGATGTCAGGGTGTGTTTTACTGTCCCATTTTCCCAGAAATGAAAGTACATTTAGCACCAAAGCAGATTGCATCAGCTTGACCCAGTTGTACATATTTATTCATATTAGATAGTGGAAAACCTATATGATGCAGGATTAGGTTAACAGGATAACAGAATTAGGTTAGCTCATAATGTTTTCCGTTATTTAACCTGCGGAAGGTTCCTTTTCCATATCTGTGTTAACTCCCTGTATACCCCCTGTATTGAATTAAAACTTTTACTTTTACATAAATGAAATACAGAAGGAAGATTGTTTCCTTCAAATCTGTTGTTTTGGCAGCTCATTCTTTGTCAGCTTTGTCACTTTCATTTTCTCATACTGACACACTCCCCTCTTTTTACCCCCTTAATGCCTAAAATAAAATCTAAAGTCTTTTTATACCCTATAAAAATTGACATTTTTACCATTTATTACCATGCGATAGGTAAAAAAAAAATAAGGTATAGCTCTATACATAGTCATCTGCTTTCTGGTGTTCACCAGAGGGGAAGAGACCAGGATCATGTAGTGTGCAACTGGGTTTTGAATAAAGTTTCTACCATAAAGTGATGTAAAATGTTTCATAAAGGGTATGTGTATCAAATATTCAAAATTAGGCATTGAAGGGTTAATTTTTTTTCAGTAATCTTCTTGCATGCTACTTTTTAAGCCAGTCAATCTGAATCAGTTCAAGCCAAACTGCCATCTGTTGGGTCATTTTCTCCAATTTAGCTTTTGCACAACCTCTCTCCTCCCCATCTTTAAATTTAACCAGGAAAACTCTTTTCCTATTGCCTAAATCCATAAAAGAACGAAAAATTATTCTTTCATCATCTTACTCTAAAAAGGAAATCTATTAAAATGAATTCAATCTTTGTACTTTCTCAGAAACTTGTATCTCTGAGAACTAACATGTTTAGTCAGCATTAAACCTACGTGCACCGCTGGTCTGGAAGCGCATAGATGGACGACTGGGACGACTTGCTCCAATTTCATTAATAGCGATGACCCTGAACTCATAGTAGGTGAATGGTATGAGATGCAAAATGACTGAATTAAGGCTCCCTGGGTATGTCGACAGGTTTCTCCATTTTCCAGGCAGCCAGTCATCGTCATCATATTGCACTAAATACTCTGTCAGAGAGCAGAAAATGCAGCCAAAGATTATGGTAAATGCAAGAAAAATAGGAGATTTCATAAAGTTCCTGATTTTTCATGAGCTTCACCTGTAATGGGACTGTGGTTGCTGTCTCCAGGAGTCCAGCTGAGTCTCACGCTGCGTTCATATGGATCTGACAGCTCCAAGTTAGTGGGAGGACTGGGACGGTCTGTAAATGTAAAAATATGGTAATAATTAGAAAGATTAGCATTTTATATGATTTCTGGAAAGTATTTTTTATTTCAGCTGGATCATACCCATCACCATTAGGTGAGCCGAGGCAGACTTTTGGTCTATCTCGCTCTTGATAAGACATGTATAATTTCCCTCATCGCCTCTGTTCACATTAGTAATAACAAGATTTGATTCATCCAGAGTTATTCTAAGGAAGAGAAAAAAAAACAGCTTAATTGATGAGAATTTACAAGTATTATGTAATTTTACATAAATCCTTTACACACCTCCAACCAATGTTGACATTATTTTTGTTTTTCATCCATGTTGTTGTGACAGGAGTGGTGATATCTGCTTTTACTACACACTCAAGGCGCACGTCACTTCCTCGCATGACTTTCATACTCTGTGGTTTGGTGACGATTACTATAGGCTCTGAGAATAATTGATGGCAAAAGTATTACATTATCAGACATTTAAGAAAGTATTTGTGAAAAACATTCATGCTGACTCAGAGATTTTGACTCTTATCTTGACCTTTGACCTCCACTCGGACTTGATTCTCATCTCTTCCCGCAATGTTGCTGATCACACACAGGTAAGTTCCTTGGTCTTCTATCCGTATGCGTTTTATCTCCAGACTCCCATTACTGTGGGTCTTAAAACGACTTCCTTCAAGATTTCCTTGTCCGTATTTAGACCTGTGATAGAGAAACCATAAACATATGCAGGCATACGTACACCAAGGGGTTTGTTGAGATAATTCTTTATGTTAAAGTGTCAAACACTGTAATCTCACCATCGCAAGTCAGGCACAGGAGAACCAAAGTAAAGGCAGTCCAAAAAGGTACGACTCCCTTCTATCACTTTAATAAGTTCATTTCTTGGACTGAGAATATGTGGTATTGCATCTAGAAGAATGAACAATGGTGGAAAATCAATAAAAGTTTCATTTCAGTACCGTGTGTGGGCTAAATGTTGGTAAAAGTACTGCAGATTGGTGGAATTCACTTTGAGTTAATTATTAAAATACTTTTTTTATTATTCTGGGAGGAATTAAGAGCACCAAGATCATCCAACATCAGCTTTCTAAATCAAATGCACCATTTATTTAAATCCACTTCACCAAATGACAAGAGGGTTATATGAATAAACAGTACATAAAAGCTTTTATAAAAACAGGTTTAAGTTTTGTTTATTTGTATCAAATTTGATAAATAGAGTTTCTGAGACCTTTGCAGCTTTTTATGGTAAAAAACACTTTTGTACACAGTCAGATTTTTGTCTTCTATTCTAAAATATAAACTTAACACTTAATCCTTTTTATTTACTTTTAATTTTGCTATAGGGCCAAAAGAAAACTCAAGATTAATAAAATACATTTTCTTTTTGCCCATTGCCTCTGGGGTCAGACATTCAGGGATTAAAGAAAGACAAGCTGCACATGCTTTATTGTAATTGCTCCTTATTATTCAACTCGCAGATCAATAGTGATGCAACTCTTAATGCAGTTAAAAGCAGTGGGAAAGTTATTACTTACGTAGCACATTGACGAATGCATTGGCAAATATGTAGCCATACTGATTGGAGGCATTGCATTGGTAAACAGCATTGTTCGCAGCAGTCACACTGCGGAAAGTTATTGTTTCTCCAGACAACTGTCTGTTCTCCTGCTGTACAGCAGCTGGAAAAAATCACACAAGGAAGAAAAGACATACTTATAATTCATGTTATTTGGATTTCCTTTTGTTGCTCCTAGGTGTGATTTTTGAAAACTTACTCTCAATTGGTTCCCCGTTAATAAACCAGCTAATGGTGGGACGAGGCGCCCCATCAGATCGACATACCAACCGTCCGTTTTCTTCAGGAGCCAAGATCAAATCACTTGGCTTTTCAACCCAGAAAGGAGCCGCTGTCCAACACACTCCATGTTAGCCGTTTGAACATTCGAATGATGCTGCAGAAAAAAGATGGTGTTTGCTTCTGAAAGGCTCACCTTTGACCCTGACATTTATTGTGTGCTCAATGTAGCTTATCTTGTTGCTAGCAGTGCAGATGTACTCTCCTGAGTCTTCAAAAGTTGCCTTTGAGATTTGAATCAGCTTGTTGAAGTTCTTTAATTTGATCCGTGATGTCACTGCTAGATCCTCTCCATCTTTTCTCCAGGTAATGCGGGGTGTCGGCCTTAAGGGAAACAAGCAAGTTTAACACTAGATGCCTTATTATCAAATCAAAGTAAAATACACCACATGCAGAGGAGGAAGTTAACACACAACAAAAGACAAAAATCTACAAACAAGAGCTACAGTTATTACTTGTTGGCATGTTTTGTACTCACATTCCTGCAGCTATGCACTCTAAAAGCAGCTCTTCCCCTTGCAGGGCTATTATAGAGCTGGATGAGCCTGTGGGAGACAGCCAGGTGGGGGCAGCCTCCGTCACGGCGTGAGCTGCAGACGGAAGAAATCAGAGGCCACAAATGACACATTCCTCATTGATGTACTCATAAACCCTTTCTGTCTGTGGCACAACACAATATTAACTACTTCACAAAGTAAATAAATCATTTATGAAAAGTTACTCACTTGTAAGCACCTTAACAACAACAGGCATCTTCTGCTGAATAGCATTCTTATAAGGGAAGCGAGCGTTGCAGCAGTAATCCACAGCAGAATCATTAAACAACACATTAGAGAAATAAAGATCTCCATTAATTCCCATGGAAACCCTGCGGTCTGGCTGCACAGGCTGCATTGTGGGAAAAGCTGTCTGAATAGGCCAGTTGAAAGGTCTTGCATATGAACCTGAAATAAATGCATAAATACATAAATTATGCTGCAAAATAAGTTACATTTTCTTTTTTTTATGCTCATCTCTATTTGACCCCCAGAGATCTAGTTGACAGCTGTGTAGCAGATACCTACAGCTAGACATCCAGTAGGTTTCAGGTTTGGGGGGACCAGGTGGAGGGTCACATGACAGGACCAGAGGCAAACCAGCACTGACCACCACTGGTTCGAGAATCTCCCGTGGCCATACTGGAGCTCCTGCACAAAATAAGAAATGCACATCTCTTCTGAGCACCAAGGTCAAGCTCCTCTGTTTGCAGGCAGTTCCCATGATATATGTAAATAATAATTAGCTTGAATAACGGAAGAAATGTATTTAAAACATGTAACAAAGTCATGCCTTTATAAATAGTCTCTATATGAAAAAGGGGTATATCCCCGAACGCACCCAATCCTCCAATTCCTCAATGCTCAAATAGACACAATAGAATTATATAAAGCCGCACATGTTCCACACAAGCAAATTTGATGCAGGTCGTCCCATTGGGGACCTAAACAGGAACACCAAATATCAAATTCCAGTTGTGAAAACTGTTTGTCTCTGCATTCGGGGATATAGTGTGGACTCCTGCGGAGACGGATTAGGCTAAAACAGTGAAGGAAATGAGTTAATAGCTTGGAAATTATTTATCAGGACATTTATGAATGTCAAATCTTTTTACAAGTCATTTACAATTTATATCCAGAAAATTGGAAAAATAAGTTGTGTTTAACTCAATGGATTCCTGAATAAAGGCCACATAGATATTTCAGCCACAGATATTTCACACAATTATCCGACATGATGGCATCCCTACACACAGATCATTTTATGTAATCTATTACTTTATAGAAACAAACATTTCAATTTTCAGTGGTCTCAGTCCTGAACTCACTGTATAGTTGTACTCTGATCCTGTGGGAGTATGCTGATCCATACTCATTGGAAGCAATGCACTGATACTCTGCTTCATATTGTTCTGGATTTTTCCAAGCATAGATATCCAGAGTCCCTGAGCGCCTGCGCATCGAGACCTGGGAGTCACGTGCCACATTGAAATACTTCCCGTTACGTCTCCATGAGAAGCTTTGTGAGCAAGACAGAATAAAAAGCAGATAAATGACAAGGACTTTAAATATTACAACAAAATAAATCAGTTCAGTGAGCTGCTTCAGATCTTACATAGGATGAGGGTTGCCTTTGGCTTCACACTCTATTACCATTGTGTCTTTGGGGTCTACGATATGCTCCTGCATAGATTGCTTTATGATAGTTGGGGGTTGTCGAGCTGCAGACAAAAAAAAAAAAAAAAATAAGAAAAAGAGCTTAAATCTTACCTAAAAACGCAACCCATACAAATACATTAATGGCCACTGAAGAGACAAAAGCAATGTTTTAGACTCACTTTCAAGAGGAATGTCCAAAGCCCAAATGCTCTGCAATAAAAGCAGCAGCAGCCCTGGTCCACCCACTGTCATCATCTTTACAGCTCATTTAGTCCAGTAAAGCTTTTAGCTATCAATCTATTTTTTTTTTAAATTCTCAATCTGAAAGAAAACTGAAAGAAAAGAAGATATTTTTTAGACTTTTATTCTAAAACAAATTCAGAACAAATCACTGAAAGAAAGTTTGAACATCCTCAACTTTTTCACTAACCCTGTACAAGACAAAGTTTAAAACAAAAGTATTAAATAGATGGAATGATGGCCTGTTTTTTAACTCCAAATTTAAAGTGTATGATTCAAAGTATTAGTTTTATGTAGTATTTTGTTTAGATAGATAGATAATTTGTTCTAACTATTGAGATAAAATACCAGTTTATATTATTTGGAATTGAAGTAGGAAAGAAAATTCAGACGATGTTTCTTCCTTCATTCCTATATATATAT
>JBAMHX010000015.1:5690992-5730835 GCA_037177515.1 Pseudomugil tenellus
CCCAGCTGCTGGCAATCAGATCTTGATTTGACTGCTACACTGGGGAGAGGTGGTGTGCAGAAGATCCACCTGTGACATAAGCTTTATTGATTATCTGGGTTTCTCCGATAATAGTTGCCATGTGTTCTGACCATGTGGGCCATGATCCTTTGTTCTCTGTTTAAGAAGAGTCAAAGTGGAAAACTGCAAGTGTGTTTATCCATCATGTTTCAAGCAGAAAGTCTGTTAAGAAGAGGGGTAGGAAAACAGAGAGTAGAAGAGTGTATGTGCTTCAATCATAGCACGCGAGTTGCTCCATAGAGGCAGGACTTTGCACCAGTCCACCAATAAGCATTATGTGGGTTTGGCTGCATTCAGGGTTCTCTTAAACTTTCTTTGAGATATGAAACACTAAAGACACATGTAAGGTAACTAAGCCTCAAAAATAAAGAATATCAATTAGAACATAAAACACATAAAATCATTCAAATCAAAATGAAAAACTTGTAACGCAAACCAATGTAAGATGATTAACCAGATAAGAATTAAACCTTTAAAATAAACACCATAAAAGATTAAAACAAGTAACTCTTAAAATGTGATGTCATGAGAAGATAAAACATCAGTAAAAGTCCTGGGAAATATCTGTAGGGTTAATGAAATTATAAACACAAAGGGTTGTTCTGCAGGAGCCTGCAAAGTCAGCAAAACTCGGAAAAATAAGGCATTCAGTTCAAAAGGTCAAAATCAGATAAATCCAGCTTTCTCTCTGCAACGAGTTTAAAAGAGTCCTAAAAATTCCAAAGGTTTTGCGTAGTTCTCATAATCCTTCAAAACTATGTTCCCGGCAGATTTGAGGGTGGAATACCTGCTACACTGTCCAGGTTGTACCCTGCCTCTCGCCCCATGACTGCTGGGATAGGCTTCAGCCACCCGGGACCCTGAATTGGACGAAGTGTTAAGAAAATGGATGTATGGATAATGCAAATCCATATTCTGAACATATTACAGATGCTTGTTTCTGCTGCTGAAAGTCTGGAAGCTACACTGGCTTATCTCCAGTTACTCACTACAAACATCTGCTGCATTATGAAAGGGAAAAAGACAATAGACATATTTAGCTTTTTAAACATCATCAGTTGGCAATGTGACAGTAACCAAATTCTCTTTTTGCTGAAGCAAAGAGGTTCTTTAATACAATAGTAAACATGCCCCTGCTCCAACATCAAATTCAAACTTTGCATGTATTTTAAAAATGATCAGATTGATCAGTAATCAGTGTTTGAAATATTGCTTTTTTGTTTAGCTATTTCAAAGTACAGCATCTCACAAATTCTGTTCATCTAATAAATTTAACCCAGGATCAAAATATCTCTCTAAAATGCACTGTTAAGTGAATGAAATGCAAGACTGCAACACTACAAATTATTTTGGAAAATCTTGCGACTGTGCATGTGGCATTCAAAACTGTTTGTGATGCACATGCGATTAACAGTTGTGTGTGAGCTTTACTGAAGTTAGAGTCAGTGCAGTCTAGAGCCAAACCCCAGTAGGACACCTCTAAAAGGATAAACAGGAAGCTTTAAATAATTATTCCAAGCCTTGCTTTTGAAAAAAAAAACTATTATCAGACAATGTGATGGTGTAGGTGTGACATGCATATATGTATCTCAGGGGACTAGATATGATTACGAGTCGATGCAATATGGGAGAGTAAGGACCTCCAATTAGCAGTGGTTCCCATAAGCTCTGTATCATCTCCTCTCTGAACAGCTTGAGTATAATCACTGTGATGAACTGTGACTGATGTCAGTAAATCTGACCTTAATTGGAAGCAGGAAGATTGAATCCAGGCAGTTCTTTTTCTAATCCCACTGATGACTGCGCCCATGCAGAGAGACGCTGTTAAAACCACACAGCCCGTTAAATCAGCCGCACCCCAACTTCTGTGTGAACATTGCATCCGTTAGTAAGGAAGGAAGTGATACTGTCTGGTTAATTCAACATGTTTCTTAATAATCTCTGCTAATCTTCTTTCCTCATGGCCACAGAACAAATCTTTCAACACAGTGTTTACTCTCAGAGGGAGGCAAATATGGAAACCTCTCTGAAGCCCTGTGAAAAGTGCTATTAATGACATATCACCAGCTGAAAATAAACAATGATAGCCAAGGTGGCTACAGCGAACACACGGGGCATATTGACATGTTCTAAGAGACAAGGGGAGAGCAATCACAGAGGAGTCCTTTAGGACTCAATCATCTCCTCCTCAGACAGCAGACACCATGTCCTTAAAGTACCTGTCACCCCATAAGGAGAACACAAGACATACTAAGATCATTTGGTGGAAACAAAGCACTGAGACCTTACATTCAAAATCAATATCTTTGCAAACAGCTACTGCAAATTCCTTAAAAGAGATCATGGTCACCTTGATATTTATGTGGAGCAAAATAATATGTTTTCCACAGAAAGTTAAAAAAATGAGATTTTATCCAACACAAGCAGGCAGAATGGGAAGCATGATAAAACAGTGTGAGTCTGGATTTTACTTCACCCTTTAAAATCCCCAGAGGGCAGCCTGCATCGGATGAAAGCAGTCTGTTCTACAAAACACTCAGATAGCTGATTGTACTCGTTCATCTTGAAGGGACTATAAACAGACGTGCATAAAGTAAAATGTTGCAGCAGTGGAAAGCAGTCAAGTTGTTATCCAAGTAACACACACAGGTAAAAATGTCGGAAACTTTTGCTCCACTTCAATATATTTGTGATGCAGTTATCTGTAATACGTCTTGTTCTGTCTAATCAGCAGCTGACATATGTTATGTGTCTGTTATGCAGAACAGAAAGCACACAAGGCAGCAACGTTTGGACAGGTAGGGGCCACTGCATGTAGATCATGTTCCACAATGGCATGGCAGATAAAAGAAACACAAGGCAAAGTGAGAATCAATATAAAAATAATAAACATGTAGGGATAAAAATAGATTTAGAAATGTATCTACAGCACCCGGGAGAGACAACATGACTTCAAAGGTGCATTCTCTTTTAGTTTCAACCAACACACCCTGATCTAAACATCTCAGAGATGCACATTGAAATGGATCTTTTTTGGACCTTACAAAGACAAGCACACAGATAAACATAGCGGTTTATAAAAGAAATGTCTTAAAATGAACAATATTCCTGAGCTGGGAAAAACACACATCTAACACTTTGTATGTTACTCTAGAGTCTGTGCCTGGTCAATAGAGACAGCGGGATTATTACCGATTGAGGATTTAACGCATGAAGAGAAGGGACTGAAGGTTTTTGGATACAGCACAAATAAGCTCTTTTGTCCCTTTTTTTAAAAAAAAAAAAAAGTCAGGCTACAAAATAAAAAACATCAACTTTTCTAATTTGAATTGTTGTGTCATGTAAAACATCAAATCTAGTTATTTTTTCCACATAAAAGAAATTTTTTAATTGAATATCATCTGAATTGCGGTGATAAAGAACTCCTTTAAACCTCATGCACTGAAACGAAGGAATATTCAAAGCAAACAGGACACGACTGAGCAAAACCTCCTGGTTCATCACTTAACCAGAGAGCAAATGAACAGGTATAGTTACCAACGGCAACAGGGATAGGGAAGTTAGAGAGGTGGGAGGAGAAACGACCCAGATGTGCGCACAGCCTTCCACGTTAAGGATAGTGTTTGGCACTAAGAGCCGACCAGCTCAGTCACTGGAAAACAACACTGTTTATGGGAGTCAAACATATGTGCAGCTTCAATATTCTCAGTTTATAACACAGTATCACATAGAGATACTGAGGGAGGCATATTGTTTCAAAAGCTTAGATTTTAAGCCAAACTATCACATTTTCCTGACCAACAAGGTAACTTTATTGCCTAAGCAACATCCTTAAAAACTGTGCGAGTATAAAATAAACAAATATGTTTATCGAGAGTGTTTTCTTGAAATATAACACCAGTTATTTCCTGCATCATCACAGAATACTGTTGTTTTAGGTTCTTTTAAGATTAAATATATCAAATTTGAATGGTTGTCTATAATCACTTGACATCCTTTTAGAGCCAAACAGACATTCAGCTAATGTCACAGATTGTCAGCCCATTTACTGCAATCCGTGTGAGGACACATAGGACAGTGTAATGAGTGTTGATGGTGACCACTAGGCGTTACCACATCTTTATCTTTATGGTGGGAGAGAGAGAGGTGTGTGTGGCAACTGAGTAGATGTTGCAGCTGGTCTTGATTGATTGAGTGGGATCACCTTGTAGAGGGCTGAGAAATGAAAAGGATATTTTTCATATTTTCATAAAATATTATCAGCCAACTGCAGTGGACACAACCCATCTGGTAAATGTTGGCATATGAACTTTGCCCAGACACCATACTAACTAAATTGATTTGCATTTGACTTTGTTGGTCAATAAAAAAGGAGCATTTTTTCACTGTTATCACTGAAAAGGAAGTAAGTTGCATATAGTTAACAGACAAAATGAACAAAGAAAAAAAATCTATTTTTCTTGAAAAAAATATATATATGTTTTAATTAATTGAAAGATGTTATTTATCCATAGTGGTCCTAATTTATTTTTAAATAGTTTGTTTTATATAATTTTATATATCTTTTAAATAATTCCCATTTTCAGCAAACAAAAGAAAGAGAAAAGAAAATTACTTTATCAGACGATGCAGTTTACTCCAATTTAGCCCATCTCACTGTCACTGCACAAAAACCCTCCAGACAAGTTAACTTAATAATAATCCACAAAAGTCTAATTCATGGGTTAGGCAATCATTAAAACCAGTTTTTCTATTGTTTTTTCAACCTGAACTTTTCATTTTCATACTTTCTCATTGCATTGATTTAATAACGGTGTTCATTAAAATCACACCCACGTCAAATGACCGACCAGTCACAAGAAAGCAGTTGTGCTCCGTTGATGTGTTGAGCACAACAACAGAAAGACTTGTTCTTTCTTTTGTCACTGTGAGATCAATAACTTGTCATAATTTTAATAAACCTGCTTCCACTTGTTTGTTGATATAACACATACATCCAGCTGACTGTTGTCAACCTGTTTGCAAAAGAAATTGTTTTAAAGTGTGATGATATATATTTTAGAGGAAACTATTTGAATAACTGACACGTTAATGAGATAATAATGCTAATAGATCTATCCAGCTCATTATAAATGAAGCTCTCCAACTCCACCTTCTACGTTTACCCAAGAGGGAGTCTGAACATAAAACCAGTTTTCTCCAAGGCACCCCCCACCCACCAAACCACCCCCTGTGCTTCTTATCTGCTATTTCACATTCTGCCTTAAAGCAGCATCACACTCAAAAGCTGAAAGTATTGTTGCTTTTACTTAAACTTAAATGTACTTGCACTATCTGACTGACTCTTAGTGGTAGTGTCATGACTATTGTGACCAGATGTTGAGTCACAGCTGTAAAAATGTCTGAAAGGAAAAGCATGGCATGCTTGGTTAAGGGCTCTTACGCAGCATCTGCAACACCACTTTTGGTGTTTTCCTGCAATGATCTAAAATGCTAACATCCTCTGCTGTCACTATGCTAATTGTTTTGTTTACATCCCACAAATCTCCCACAACTTCATCAATCTCGGTTTTTCAAAGTGCCCCCCAGTGGATTTCTCAGGTAACAAGCATAATGCACAACAAGTATAGGAACAATTACACTCACATTGGAGCTAATTGCTTATGCAAATGCAAAGTATGAAAGTAAATACAGTCTCGGCCTGACAGCTCATTTATGCTCAGGATTAGAAATGTATGTGTAGATGAACACAGCCCTCTCTTAGTCCTCTGCTTTCATTACTTGCAAATTTCAGTCTCTCTTCAGAGAAGTTGCAGATGCGAATCCATACACGGCAAGCACAGCAGTACCACTAGAAACATTGGAGGCAGCATTTTCAGGTACTTGAAGTGTGATCAGTAAAAGGAACAAGACAAAACTCCACTACATTTAATGGCCACATTTATCACCTCTATCTACTTTTCTGCATCTGTTTATGGCTCTTACTGAGGACGTGCACTATCACAAACTCCTCCATCATCGCCAAGTCTGCTAAATTCCTCTTGAAACTATTGTTGGAACAATGAAATGAACTCTGAACGCTGTACTGCCCTCTAGTGGATGTATTGCTAAGCAACCATGCCATTGAAAAGCACCCATGGGAGTATGTGGGCAGTGATGTCTCATGATGCTTGAGATGGATTTACAGACCTAGAGGGAGTCTAAATAAAGCGTAAATGCTGGGACTTAATTATAATAATCAATTGTACACAAGTAAATTTGTGGCAATGTTTAATTGAAATCTACTTCAGGGTTGCGTTGAGCTGGATCCTATCCCAGCTATTAGCAGGTCGCAAGTCATCATTTTTGTTGTGTGATGATGTCTTAATGTATCTGTAAAGATTTATAAATGATCTTGTGCCACACAATTAGACTTGCCTTGTCTATCAGGATGACGGAACTGGACCTTTCCCAGCTGCCTCTATGCAATAGGTAGGGTACACCATGGACAGACAGATCTTTTATAACTGAATTTTCTTTAATTCTCATTTGAGTCAAATAATATAAAATTAAACAGTTGAATTAAACAATCTTTTTTATGTAAGAATATGACCTAAACAGCAGCAGCTTAAAAAACAAGGCCTATGCCATCGAAACCAATGGCTAGGGGTATATCCCCAAACACCCCCAATCCTCCAAAAGACACAATACGATAATATAAAGTCACACATATTCGGACCCAAAGCTCCAACTGCTGTTGAAACTTTAAACCAGTACAGTATGACGTCATAACAAGATGCATCCTGGGGCCATGACCTTTTATTTGCACTTGATTTGAGATCAATGAAACAAATATTTTAATAGATATAGCCAAAAATATAATTTTTAGTGCATAAAGCACCACCTTGTGCAGAAACCATGAATTCAATAATAGTGAAATTCGATAAAGATCGTCCTCTTGACTGAAACAGGTATACTGAGTATCAAAATCCAATTGTAAATAGTTCCAGAGATATAGGCAAACATCTGATTTTTCATGCAAAAAAGCGCCACCTACTGAGGAAACCATAATACCTCAACACTCCGCGTTTGGGGATATAAATATGAATGTGAAGTTTAGTGTTTCTGAACACCAACCTGAAAGCCGTGATTTTACTGTGAAAAATGCGCCACAGGGTCACAGGGATTATCCTTGGAATAGAAGATGTCTCATTTGACAGTTGCCTCATCTCATACAGTATTCATTATCATTTTAGCTGTTTATGGTTTAAAGGATTACCGGAGGGGACACCAATGCTTTTATCTCTTACATGTTCCTCTATTTTTATCATAATACCTCTAACTGTGCTTGGTGCTGCGTAGAAGGTAACATTTTTGTTGAATTACCCTCCTAAAACCAGTTGCTGCTGTGGTCAAAGTGGTGCATGAGGCAGTAGGACTAAACAAAGCATTAAAGAATTGGAACAGGAAGGCGAGCAAGTGCTTCAAACTTCCATGTTTTTACAGTGGTACTGGTGCATGAACTGAAAACTGCTGATGTGTCCAGCTTATTTAGAAGACATGTAGTGATGAACTTTTACAAAAAAACTATCCTGTTTAAAGGAAATATAATCTCAACCCTTGGACGAATGGTGAATGTGAGCTATTAAGACACGCAGCCAAACAAGCTGAGCTGCAGCTGCTGAACACAAGTTTCCCTTGTGGAAAACAAAATGCTACACACCACAGATCCCATGAAGACATTTTTAAGTTCAAACCAAAGAAGAACTTAAACCCCAAAACCATTCATTCATGGCTAATGCTTGTAAAGGAAATTGAGTCGCAAAGCAAAAGGACTTAATGAGATTATGTTACCCATAATTAACAATCTGTGAAACACTCCCAAAACCAAGAGCAGAACTGCTTTTTTAGTCCACTGTCAAGCCTAAGAATGTGTGAATTATCATCCAAATGCACATTTAGCCCACTTTTCAGAGCTGACAATGGAGAGCCTCTGACCAATATCCTTAATCTGCCACTCAAAATACATTTAGCCTTTGTGAGAACAAATGTGCATGCCGAAATACTGGTCGTGGAGACTCTGTGCTGCTTATTAGAGCCATTGTTTCTCTTTATCTGTTGAATACAGACAACCACTAAAGCTTACACGTCTGGGGACAGCGGTGCTTGTGTGCATATTACAGGAAGAATACAAGGATTGTCATGCGGATTATAATCTATCCTTTGAATATCACACTGAATTGCTCTGCTATATAAGCAAATTTGATTGAATAACTGAAGAAAGTGCAGACGATATAAACTACCAACAAGCTCGGTAGCATTTACACATCGTGCACATAAGCACTCAGATGTAATCCGTAGCGTGTGGGTGATAAAAAAAGTAATTGGAATGTGCTATCAGTCTATCAGGGCAGTACACTTGACTGACCAATTCGAAGTGAGAGATAACATTGGAAGATTTCATTTAATTCCTCAGTTGTGATTTAAAAAATTCTATTGAATCTAAGATAGCTCCCAATCCCCATCTGCAGACGCCTGTAATAGGCATTCCAGTGGCATGCCCTAAGGGATCGACACCAAGGCAGGGGTCGAGGCTGTGAGCATGTGAGAGAGCCCAGGCTTGGAAAATGGAGAGAAGAAGAAATAATTATAAGAGCAAGTGAAGCGTACCGGCTTGTCCACGCCTCAAAATGAGAAGCCGGATGAAACATGATGGTGCAAATCAACTGCAAACCTATGTACTGTACCTGATTCATTCATAGCAACTGTGTAATTATGTGTCAGGAACGTTATAATTCTGGAATCCTGTTAACAAATTTTGTACATTTCTGACGAAGATCCAAGTAAATTAAATGTGTCATCACCCTAAAATGAAAATGTCGGTGCGCATGGAGCATGAAAGGTGGTATAACATTCCTTTCTGGATGTGGAACTATTTTGATATCCAGAATGTTACATGTTGTTTCATTGATCTTCATTGGTTGAAAAGGTTTTGAGGACACTGGCCTTTGTAACCAGCGCAGTGGCAGAAGTGAATCAATGCTCTCAGAGGTTCTTTGTGTTTCAAGGACAGTCTGGCTAACATGATGAGGTTGTTGACTGTCACAGCTGCTTCGCTAAGCCTGCCAAAGGTGTGTGATTAAAGTCCCATTCTTTTCCTAAAGAGAAGCGAAGCCGTTTAGAAACCCATAAACCATATGGACAAGTCAATAAAATGTCTTTAAAAGAGACCTTACCCGTTGTCTCAGGGGGAAATTGCAACAGTACGCCACTGCAAGTAGAATACAGTATGTATGAACAAGAAACCCCCCCCCCCCCCCTCCTACAATACCCTTTGATTAAAAGAAACAGTCTTTTGGGAAACTGGATTATTTGAGTAAATATAACAATTATAATTAAACATAACTGATTGAATTAATCTTGTCGTGTCGCTTTTTTCTCATCTTAATTAAATTTTTATTTAATAAAAGTCTCACTCCATTCTGTTTCTATAAAACTAAAAAATCAGTTAAACTCTAAATGTGCATGAATTAGAGCTTTCAAGCTGTTGTATTTCTTTGATCAGTTGTATGACGCTGAGCAGTTTATTGCCGTTCAAGCACAAATAATATTAAATTAATTGGATGTGTATTTCCATATATGGAACTTGTATCCTACCAAAAGAATTTCAAATGCTGCAGGCTAATCAAGCACTAAACATCCAATTTATTCTTATAAAGAGGATGGGAAACTGCAAGGCACATCGTGTTGCCTGGAATTAGTATGTTTTTCATTATTTTCATTATTTTTTTCAGTATTTGTGCAGGATTAAGAATCTGATTATTAATTCCATAATTATTAGGAATCAAGCTTCTTTATTTCAATGACATTTAAAAAAGAATACATAAAATATCAACATGGTCTTAATGGATCTAAATCCACATCTGAAGAAGGTGTTTGGATTTCCAACCTCTCCTTTCGGTTTTAGTTTCCTAATTCATCCCTTATTATTAAACGGACATAAACATACACACTCTCCTCTGCAGTCACCCAGGTGAAGCAACTCCATTCACGTTTTTGCACCATTGCCTTTGTGTGCTCTAAAGGAATTTACGGAGCTGTAACCAAATGAAGCGCCATAGCTACTCTATTTAAAGAAACTACATCTCCAGGACAAGCAGTGGATTTGGAGCTGAAAGCTACAACAGATGAGGTAATATAGTTACTACTTGTGTTAAGAAGCTCACTGTACATCTTATATCCTTCTATACAAGGTAAAATACATGATTACACAGCTTGTACACTTAGTATGTATAGTACATTTCTGATATATACCTAATTGTGTGTGCATTTTTTATTTCTGTTGGGTGTTTGAGATGTTTTGAATTCAATAAGTGTAAAATCTGAGCGAAATGTTATAAAGGAAGCTGTTTTTGAGAAAAAAGTATGTCTTCATGGTTTTAAGAGGTTTTAAGATCGCAAACAGCTGAAAACCTATTAATGCCTACTTTATTAGTCAAGAAATCTCAGACGCCTTTAACTTTTGAATTCTTGTGTTGCAAACACTTTAATCTTTCTATTTGTTTGAAAGATTATACTGAATTTGATCAAGCTGTCTAAATTTGGTGAATGGGTAAAGGAATGTCTGAATTCTGGAGATCCAAATCAAATAAATGAATAAAAAATGTCAAGAAATCTGGCTTTTGTGAGAAACTTCTCGCTGCCAGTTACTTTTAAATAAGTTTGGTACTCCCATCAGTTTCAGAAGAGCCACAAACGTCACTGTGCAGTATGTTATAATACTTGCTTCCCACAGTTGGCTTGGTATATTTGTGTTTACTCATCTCAACTCTCTGTAGGATGCCACAAATGTTTCTGTCTTCTGAATCAAATCAATGATTTAGGTATAAAAATTACTTAGTTTTGTTAGATTGTGGTTAAAGTTAGCAGTGCTGCTTTGTCAATAAGAAAAGGGACATTAGGCGCAACCTCCAGTTAGGAGTCCCATCCATGATGCTGGAGGAATGTAACTTTGTTATGCAATGTCACAGTGAAAGCCTCACAAATAACAGATTACCAGGCAAAATTCAAATGTGTTAAAACCTTAAAGCAAATTAGTAAGTAAAGTTGCAACTTGAAATTAGTATGCTACCATTAGGCTAATTTAAAAAACTTTTATATTTTTTATTTGCATGTTAAACACAGACAGACAGACATTATCTGAAAAGTGCAACATAAACTTATTCGTTGTTTAGTCATATCATGTAAAGCTGAAGCTTGACACCAGCGGAGATCCCTGGTGTGCCTAAATCTTTTAAAACATCCTGAGAAAGCAAAAAGAAAGACATAGAGAATGGATAAAAAAAATCTGCTTATTAAGCTGTACTAATACACATGTATATGATATTGTATTTAATCTATTTCCTCTTTGTTAAATCGGGATATTTTAAATTTGAAAATATTGTAATCATTACACGTTCCAGCACATGCTGCACTTCTCCATTGCTTTTTATTTATTGTCAACAGATTTTTAAGTGGTAAACATGACAAATAAGAATTATTGATCTAATTTGTCTTTCATGTGTATCAAATATAGAAAATTCAGTGTTTGATGATTTAAGCTCATATTTGTAGGAACAGTTTTGGGACTACAATTAGGACTACAGGAGTTATCACCAGAAGGAGACAAGATAAAAGAATGACAGAAGAAAACTCATGAAGCAACTCCTGTTAAACCAGTTAGTTTTCATGTATCGAAATCTGTTCATGAGATTGTAAACTAGTGATGTATTGGTTGCGCAATCGGGGGGTAATAAATATGCTCAGCTGTTAAATCTTAAATGCTGGACCTAAGGGTGCATCACAGCATACAACTTAACCCTTTAATGCCTAATGTTGCATAGTTCATACATACCCTTTCTGAGACATTTTGCATCACTTTATGGTAGAAACTTTATTTAAACCCAAAAATGATACTGGTCTCCTGCCCCCTGGTTAAACACCAGTAAGCAGAGGACTACAAGGTATAATATTTTGGCCTATCACATAGTAATTATTGGTAAAAATGCCAAAAAATTAATTGTATATTTTTTTTCACAGATTTTTTAAAGGGCATTAAAATACTTCAGATTAAAAAAAAAATTAGATTTCTGAGCAGCTGTTCTTATTTCAGGCATCAAAGGGTTTTAGATCACTCATTCTCACAATCAACTGAAGATTAAACATATTTTTTTCTCATTTAGTAATTTATAGGCGTACACCACTGCATGTTAAGTTACAAAACCTGTCGTCAGCTGATGAAGGAGTTGTTCTGATCCTTGTTGTCATACACCTGAAACGACTCTTTTGCAATCAAACCTTTTCATCTGTTTCTTTCTCTCAAACTCATTTAGCTAACACCAGTCACTACCTCAGTCCACCAGCAGCTCACAAGATCCACTCTTACTCACTCTAAAACATCCTAGCCATGAGCAAAGCTCTCAAAATCTTCTTTTTTTGGCTGCAATAACAAACATGAGAATTGTCATGCACTACTGGCATTTGAGGAACTAAAGACTCAGCGGGATTGTTTCATATTAATGGTAACATCACAGTAACTGGAACATTCTTAGAGTCAGGACTTGTGTAACTATTAGCTTTGATCTTCTCATGCCTGAGATGTCTCTAAACTGTAGGGGACAATAAGCTCCAGAGACTTAAGACCAATTTGAAAGCAATGGTGTCATGTTTTAAATAAGTTTTCAGGCTGAGAAGAGTTCAAAGAATCAAAGCATAATTTATTCACAAAAGTTAGGAAGTCTAAGGCAGGATTCTGGTAACAGAGACACTCTATGACAGGCCAATGACTGGTCCATAAAGAAACCAGGCTGTTATAGAGATGATGATGGACAGCTGTGCTTCAACCCCATCAGGCACAGCTGCAGGTGGAGAGGGAGGAGAAGCCAAGCGACTTGATTTGACTCATTGTGGTTTTGTCGATCTTCCATGCATTTGTGCAACCTAAACTTAAACACTAAAACCACATTTATTGTGTCTCAAATCAGCTACTGGTGTTGCAGCTGATTTCAGAAAAAGTTATGCAGATGTTAGCTGATTTAAGACAGTTAGCTTTGTATTAGTAATTTCAGGAGAGTCCCATTCTGTTACCAAAGATGATGCAGAGCTTGAGGGTGATATAGTGCGCCTACTTATGGCTCATTTAGTATTTAAAAGCATCATTGAGGAAGTTTATCATCACGCTTTAGTAGGATGCAGCTACAGATTTAAAAGGTTAGCCTAAAGTTAAACACAGCCATTTATAGTTTAACTTGTTTTTTCCAAATCTTAATGATCCATGCCGGCAAATAAAATGTTTATCTTTCTCATGCTTTACCTTAGACTGGCGACACCGAATGCTGTTGTAACCAAAACTGCAAGTGGTCCAACAAAATATTAGTGTGCAACATTTTTTGTTTAGCAGACATTGTTATTACAGAGTCATTTTAATCCCAAATAGTTGCACCGCCATAGTCCTAAGGGGAACCCTCCGGTCTAAGGGAGTCCAAATAACTGCTTGGTCAGGGTGCACCCAAAGAAATAAACACCTAAACAAAGAAAGCAAGCATTGAAGAAAAAAGAAACAGAAAGAGGATCAAGAGAAGTTTTGTAATATCATAAAAATATAAAGAATAAATGTACTTTTTGAACATGACCATGTTTTAGCCAAAAAGGCCTCATGATCCTGTAAATGAGTACAATAAAGCTCCTTTAAGGTTCGTTCTTACAGGTACTTTAGAAACAAAAGGCCATGAATTCTAATTTTGATGACACAGCCAGCCCCATCAATTCACCATTTTCAAAACATATTGAAGGTAAGGGGCTGGAATTAAGCATTTATGCTTTACCGCAGAAGGATAATGCAGCTTATATAAACAACAGAATAGGAAAAATATACACAAAAGACCTGAAATTAACCTCATCATCACAGAGTGAAGAGCATGATTGCAAACACAGGCACCATTACACAATACTTTTTTCCCTTTTTTTCTAAAAAGGAGCTCTCACAGCTGTCTAAACAGGATGATTGCTGCTGGTCTGAAGGGTCCTTCAGCGAGAGGAGCTCTGAGACAGTATAAGAGGCAGCATATGTGGGAGGTGCCAAATAAAACATTGCTGATTAACTTGTTCACTTCACTGCAGTGATTGTGGTGTGTCTATAACTATACTTATGCACACAACTCCTTTGTGTGCATCCGCAGATTTACTGGTGGTTTGTAAAGAAAATGAAAGGTTGCCTTCCAAGTGCAGCAGCGTTTACGACCACGTGAGGAACAGAGTCAGGGGAAAGTATGCTTTGTTGAAAGTGGCTGATCGAAATGATCTTTTAACAACATGACGATCTAATTATCCCCCTGTTTAACTGCTGATTACATAGCTAATAGCAACCATTTATCAGTACGCACTAACAGAGGAAGACTACCACAGTAAATCACTTGTCAAGTTGCCTATTGTTATGTGACACGTTACTCTTTCACAGCCCAGTAAGGCAGCTGTTCAAAAAATTCTAACAATCAGCGCTCATAAAAAACAAAACAACTTTTTTTTTAGCTGCTTCATGAAAATTAATAAACAAAGAAGACAAGAAGTTGCTCCTATGCTTGATCCAGAGCATCTTGCAGTGGATAAGTTAACCACATCTTCATCTTCTTTTTTCACAAAGCTCCGTATGAATCCAAGCAAAAGTACAGCCCTTGTAATTGTTTTATTTTTTCCCAGGAAATCCTACTTTACATGTCTGCTCAATTATTGGCTGTAAACATTTGCTGGGAGGGAAGTAATAGTGCTGAAATTGCCTTAATGTGGTCAAAGCGGCTCATATTTTGAAAGTAACGTTATAGTCATTTGTGTTTTATAGTCCTCATAAAATAGTGGTTTAAAATAAAGTACATAGAACAAAAGTGAGACTCACTAAACATCTGCACTGTACAGCATGTGTTGTTTTCCGCTTCTGAGTTATGGCAATACCACACAACGGATGATAGGACCACAGGCTTATCAATAATGCATAAGATAGTGAGAGAAATGACAAGCACTCTGCTGGTAGGTTCTCTCCAGAAGCAAGCCATAAATTTGCAGGGCAATAATAATGACTCTTCTCAGGGAAATAAAGGCCACCCTCTGCTCCCCATAGTCATAAACCTGACTCACTCTTCCATTGGTTGGAAGAAAAATGCTTCCTCTCCCACTGCACAGGAGTCACACACAGGAGGTACTTCAACCAGCCAACTTGATATGCAATCATCTCTCTTTACAGAGGAAAGAATACAATTTCGGTTTTTATATTAGCTATTTTCCTATTATGCCTGTGGAGGTGGGGAGAAAGAGTGAGCAAAGTCATAATTAAATGACGCTCACTTCAATGCTTTGGACAATATCAAAAATCATTTCAACTTCTTTTTTTTCCTACCTTATTCTAATCCTGTAGTGCTTTTGTGAGTGCTTGTATTCTACCATTCCTTTATTGGTATTCTGAAAAATCTTTTCTATTGAAAAAAAACTTGCAAAATGTGCAATGAAAATTTTATTTCCATCATAACTTTGTAAATTTTGTGATCACAATGCCAACAATTCTACAATCTGTGAGCATTTACAGTTTAGCATCATACACATGGATGATGAGTTTCTTTCTACTCATTAATTCACAGAGGCAATCAGGTACTGGAAAACAAGTCATCTCATAAAAAGGTGTTGCATCCTCACGGCACTCATCCCAGTTTTAACATTCTAAATAAATAAATAATAATAATAGTCACACTATCTAAAACTAATTAAGCTGCAGAGACTGTAAGTCAGCGTTTCACAAAAAGACAAAATCTGTAAGGTGACTAGTTTTGAGGTTTTCATATTTAGCTCAGAGATAGCAAAATAACAACAGCAATAACTTTCTTTCAGAGAGCCTTCATTTACAAAATTAGGCTGCATGGAGGTGGGAAGCTTCACACCTCGGGTCGCCATTTTATACAGAACACATTAATATAAAATATGAACAAATTTGAAAATAAAAGTACATTTAGGGAAGACATTTACGTTTTGAGAGCAAATTAAATTTTATAAAAGTCTGCAGTATGTTTGGCATATTCTCATTGTACTTTTTTCTGTGATTACAGGTGTAAATTTACCTTGGAGGAAATGTCCAACCTAAATATCTGAGTTAGGTTTCCTCACACCTCATTCTGGGTACTCTGGCTTCTTCTCACTGTTCAAAAACATGTTGATCGATTAGGCTGATTGGTCCTTCTAAATTGTCCTTAGGGGTGAGTGTGTTTGGTTGTCTGTCTCTCTGTGTTTCCCTGTGATGGACTGGTGTACGGTGTACCCTGCCTCTCGCCTGATGACTGCTGGGATAGGTTCCAGCTACCTGCGACTCAATTGGATGAAGAGGTTAAGAAAACGGATGGATGGACTCATCACTCTTTAAAACCAAATGAATTCTTTTTCACCGGTTGAAAACAAACTCCACAGCTCTAATCAGTTCATCCCTGCTCTGGAATAACTACCCTCCTCCAGGGCACTAGTGCAGAGGCTCATGGTACTTGTTACGACCCCAGGCCTGCTGGTCTCCAGGGCCTGTATGTAAATAGGAACGTTCCAGTGCCTGCCGATGACTGGCTCCCTATCTAAAAGCTCTGTCACCTTCCTCCAGGGTGTGCCTGGAAGTAACACAGTTTGCCATTTCAGTCTGATGATAGGTGTCTCAGTTTGCTGTAGACTTGTAGATCTATTAGGTGGTTGTAGAATTACAGGTCTCTTTTTGTTCTTGGGTTGTTTTGTATTGCTATCTTTGATCAGGCTTAGTCTGTTGCCGCAGAACTTTTGTTTTTTTACACATTTTGTTTAGTATTTGATAATTGTTCCTGACCCAGGAATTTTATCTTGTCCTGTATCTTGTATTATTTTATTTAGAGCAATTTGTGAATAAAATCTGTACTGGATTTTTACTTAGTTGCCCTTTTCATTTGTGCTACACCCCTTTTTCCTTTTTGCTGCCATGTTATGTAGAAAAAAACCGCGATTTCTCATAAATAATGTTGGAATTTCTCAAACTCAGCCCATCTCAGCTGCTATTCTATTACATGTTTATGTGAGACATTTCAAATGCTGAATGTTGCACAGTTTATGTATCACCTGCACATTATGTAAATAGAGTGATTTACTTAAACTTATTTTTACTTACAGGTTACATTTATGTTCATTCTTTTGCATGTTCTTCTTAATTTGTCTATTATATATACTTTGAATGTTGAACAGGCAAACCTGTTTTCTTGCTGTGCATATGAAATAAACGGTTTGAATCTTGAATCTTTGAATCACATGTAAAATGTTCTGCTCTGCATGTCATTATGTAATTTTTTACCTCTAAGAGCATTGCTTGTGGTCAAAATTAGAGAAAAGTTCAGCTTCTCAAGCTCTTCTGCAGATCAAATCAAGTCGCATGAATGATGGCACATCTCTGGAATCACAAATGTCAAGCATGCCCATGATGTAGCATTGTTTATGCGTGAATTCTGCCGTCGGCTTTACGGGAGTCTTCACTTGCTCTTTGCTATGATTATGTTTAGCCATCAAAACTACTTCATAATATGAACGAAAATATCAAGCTTTGATTTAAGACAGATATTTTTTTCTGTGTTTTGTTTTTCTTTGCAAATTCTGACAAGAGCAAAATGACAAGCCCTGCCCCAGCAATATCTGCAAATAGGAATTGCATCTTGCAAAATAAGCTGTAAGCAAACAGTTATTATACAGTTTGATGTGAAATCAGGCAGGAAGACAAAAATACAGGAAAGAAAATTTCATAAAAATGCAGAATAAAAAACTAAGATATGAAAATATTAACACTAATGGAACAAAAATGACCTATTGAACATAGCAATGTTTTGTCACTGTATAAAACTAAAAATGCAGTTTTTTAAGTGAAATTGCAATTTTAACCTAATTTAGTAGTTTGTATTAGAGACAAAGCAAACACAATCGCATAGACATCCTAGAAAACAGGTGTATGGCTCATAAATAAAATATCCTGATATGATATGAGTTTCCCTGTGTGAAAAAAGCATCCTATTGTCTTCCCAGAAAGTTTTCCTTTTTAGTTGACTGCTGCTGGTGAGGTTACTCCAGCTGTTCAAGTCATATTCAGTCAGCAGTGGCCCAGAACAAATACTCTGGGATAGAGAGTGCCGGGGCAGGAATCCATAATCAACTCCAGTGAGCTGCCTTTAGAGTGCAAACAGCAGGTATCAAACAGTTTAGGGTCCATTTGTTGTGCTGAGTGCTTTCCACAAAGGTTGCATGAGACACTCTGACCTTGTCCAGGGTTGAACAAGGTTTTTGCTGAATCTTTTTTCAGGCTACAGAAAAAGCCAGCAAAGATGTGACATTAAATCAAATCTTACTGATTTCTTCCTGAATAATGTATTGCTTCACTGCTCTTACAGAAATCTGATAGCACAAAAAATAACATATAAAGTGTTACTCTAAATGGCTTTTAGACTGGTTTTTGGTATTTATTAGAGGAAGAAAAGAAAAATTAATTAACCAGCAGGCTCTTCAGAAATATATCTGTTGTGTGCATTCCTGACATTTAGCATATGACTGCTACAGGAAACATGACTGAATGATTATGTCTGTGGCATTTAGTTCCTGATGTAAACATTTGAAGGACAAATGCAGCTTCATCTCAGGAGATGAATAGGAAAAATACAGACAATTTCACAATTTCTTGGTGTATGATATGATTGAGACAGCATTACCTCAATGTGCCATGTCAACCACAGGAACTGAGTTGGACACAATAAAGGCAGTGAAAAAGATTGATTGTGACTTCAGGGAGAAAATGTCCTCCCACAAGATTTCTGTGCTTTTCAAAATCCCTCAAGAAACCATAATCTCCTCCTTTACGGCTGTTGTATCTGAGTGCAATCTTCAAGACAGCAAATGCACAGGAGTCACACATCACATATGCTACATGTTGTACATTTAATCTCAATTATTAACGCTCTCGGTGCACTTGAGCAAGATAACGGCTGACTGCTGATAACAATTTAAAAAGCAGGAATAAAAGCCACTTTTGTACTTGTATTTTTCTTCACCTGAATGCCATGAGAGAGAAAGAGCAGATTGTTACAGTAGCAAATCCCAGGAGGCACAGAGGCACTTACTGGATTGGAACGGTGAAGCCTAGAGGCAGAAGGCAACAGCATCTGCTCTCTCTGGAGACTGTCATCAGCAGTTTGGGCTAAAAGAATGGCTACTTATGTTGAAATGTCTACATGCTAGCTCCGATTTTTTTTCTTTATCTGACGCTGCAATACTTTAGCTTTCTTTGCTAATTTGAAAATGTAATAATATGCATGTAAAGATGTTTGATTTGATGGTGGGAACATATAGCGTAGTTCTGAGTAAATGTCAGCCAGACTCAGGGAATGGCGGGGCGAAGACATTTGTATTTCCAGCCTTGAGTCAAGGCTTGGGAACATGACAGATCAAAGCGTGCATTACGCTTGCAAACTGTTAGCTTTTCACTCTGCTTTTCACCTGAGTTTTCATATCTCACCCCAGGTTTCTGTCCTGGAAGTTAATGAGCTGTTTTGCCTGAGAGAAATGCGCCTCAGTCTTATCCAACACAAAGATATAATGGAAAAGATTGATATCCGTAAAATAATCTATTAAATGTTAAGATCAACGGATGTAAAAGGTGAGACACTCAATTTCCATTAAATATGAGGAGCTCAGCGAATTGGAAAACATCCCACTCAAGACTTCAGTTATTCTAATAGCAGGCTGTGCTGCTTCCAGCCACTGAGACATTAAAACTCCACTGAATAAAATTCAAAGGCCAGATTCTCACACTACCTTCTACGGAGATAATCTCATTTCGTACTTCGCTGAACTTGAGAGTTGGCTCAGGCAGATAAAACAGACACCAACCATTTGCCATTGACCTTTCCATTGTGTGCAAGGGAAAGCTTCTGAAAACAAAAACACTCAATGAAAATGCAAATGAATCATTTTAAAAAGCATGCCTCACCGTTTCACTGTAAGACACTCTAGCTGGCAGTGATTTATTGATCTCAGAGGAAAGAAATTTGGGTTGTTAAACCAACAGCAAGATAATATCTCCTTCTATTATTGAATCTTTGAAACTGTTGGCACACCACTTGTCTTTCTTGTGTCAGAGCTCAGCAACTGAACACACTGTGAAAGAAAGGGGTATTGGGGGGGATTTCTGTGAGATTATAGCAAGGATGCCTGTAGAAGTATATGACTTTTATCTACAAGAATCAGCCAACATTCCCAATCCCCACCCTGTGGTAATACATGACATGATCTACTATATGACATCTTCTCCATGTCTGATAGAAATCGGCCTCCTGGGCATGGTGTCATTGTAATCAGCACTAATATCATCGCAAAATGTCAGTTTTTTTTTTAAAGTAAGCTAAACCTTTTGTGATTCTCGTTATGACAAGAGAAGGCACAGCTGAGGGGGAGGCTAAATAGAAAACTTCTCTATAGTTCTTCCTGAGACATCTCCAGCTCCCCCACCTTGAGCAATACACAACGATTTATTGACATTTTCACTCTGCCAAGCCGCCCTCCAGACACAGTAGCAACAAACACCTTATCTGGCACGCCTTTTGGAAGGGAAATTTTACATGAAATTGGACAGGCGTTAAGACTAGATCTATATTGTGACCATTACTTGTAAAATACATGGCCCTGTGCATGTCTTTGTGCAAATATGCAACAATGTTGCCGTGGATGTGTCCTTGTAGAACCTCATCTTTGTCGGTGTGTAACATTTAGACCGAAAGCCCACGGGAGCCTCATGGCTTAGCTGCTTCCCGGCCATAGCTGTACACAGCATTTTAGATTTAGAGGACAAGTTGTGAACTTTGCAACAATAGTTGTAAATTTTTTTCAGAGTTGCTTTTCAGGGGGCAGCCGTCAGAAGCATTCAGGGGGAGTCCATGAAATCAGCCGTGCATGAACCTTCTTCAGACAGAAACTGGTGGTCTGTTGGTCAAGGATGACAATAAATATGTTTGACAGTGCCGTTGCAAAAAAGAGATTATAGATCTACACTTGTTTTGTTTTACAGGGAGGTTGGTCTCAATTAAAACTATCGATTGTGTTAGATGTGCAGAAATACTTAAGCTTGTTGCAAACAAAGGGATTTTTAGAATGTGGAGATTTTTTATTTGCTCCAAACGACACACTTTGACATAAAAAAAAATAGCAGGAACTCAGACTTTACAGTCTACTGAGCTTCTATTTGTTATTGTTGTCATCTGCTTCCCCAGTCAGCACACTCTCTTTATTGGCTACAATCTCTTTCACAGAACAATCCACAAAGCCATGACTTGGGGTCATCGGGATTCATCCACACAAGTAAAGAAATTTGGTCATAAATATTGTGCAAGTTTAATACTTGCATTTGGAACACATTTGGAAAAATGACTTCTTAACACACCTCAGACCACAGGATAAATGAACAAGGCCTATGGCGTTGGTAGTGACAGCTAAGGGTATATTCCCGAATGCCCCCAATCCTCCAATTCCTCAATCCCCGAATAGACACAATACAATAATATAAAAGTGCAAATGTTCAGTCCCAAAGCTCCATCTGGTGTGGAAACTTTGAACCAACCCGGTATGGCATCAGGACAGGATGAATCCTGAGGTCATGACCTTTTATTTGCACTTGTTTTGAGGTTAATGAGATAAATAGTTTCAGAGATGTAGCCAAAAGTCTGATTCTTTTGTGTGTATAAAGTGCCACTTGGTGGTGAAACCATAAAGCTAATAATCATGAAATTCAATACTGATCGACCTGTTGGAAATCTAAACAGGTATACTGAGTATCAAAATCAAATGTAAATAGTTCCAGAGATATAGGTAAAAAAAAAAAAAATGTGCATAAAGTGACACTTAGTGAGGAAACCAAAAATCCCAAAATGCTGAAAATAATTTCAGGTCGTTTTAGACAGGTACACCAACTATCAAATTCCAATTGTAAAAACTGTTCAAGTTATCACACTCACACGATGGATATCATGATGAAACCATTATATCCCCAAAACTCTACATTCAGGGATACAATTAGACAATCCTAAGACTTCTGATGATCTGGCATTTGCAATTGTTGCCTTGGAAGAGGAATAATGGGGAAAAAAACAGCCTAATAACCCTATGTGTACCCAGCTTTAGATGCAAATAACCCAATACTTGATTTTGCCAAATGTTTTCAAATCTTTTGAGATGATCGACAGTAACTGATAACAATTCAACAAGAAAGTATTTCTTATATATGACACCATCAGACTTTGTTTATTGCCTGCATAATTATTTATTCCTGTTCATTCCCTGCTCAACAATTGCAGTTTCATCAACTTTTCACAACATCCAATTGCCATTCACTCTCACAAGTCAAAGTGTTAATGAATGTCTGCATATAAATAGTTACTGGCATGTGCACTTTTTACCGCTTTCTGTGTGACATTTGCTTAAAGCAATGCCAAGTTCTTTCAGGAAATCATCTCTCAAAAATTAAATTATATACCAGTGATATATTTGAAAATATTCCTATCCTCAGGGGAAATCGGTGGGCTTGAACTCTTCTGATGGCGGGAAGGAAAGTATTAAGAGATGGACTTACTGACGGGTGTTTTGCTGTAGACGGTTACTAAGTGAATGAAATGACCCAGAAGTATCTAAGTGGAAGCTTGGGTAAGAGCCAGTGGAATTTTCTAAATGTTAAAGAGAGATGCCTTGGTGTGTCCTGTGTGGTTCATTCTAACACAGGATAAATTTGTCCCTTTTTCTTATTAAAAGGAAAGGAGATAAATCCAATTTAAAATTCCTTACAGCAGCAACCTTTAAAGTGCCACAGTCATACAAATCAGGATTTGAGTAGATAAACATGCCATACTGTGTGGAATATCTTTTACATTTGTGGCTTTTCAGCCGTTTCTGTAAAATGTCTTAACTTAATGTCAATCCAACCTCAAAAAAAGGTGTAGTAATTTGTCAATTTGTCCGAAGCACAATGGTGGCACAAATCCAGTGTTGTCAACTGTGATGGCAGTGTATCCTTCAACTGTTGTTTTCTTTCAGGCAGTGTTGACTGCAATCATATGTCTATGAATAAAACGGAAAGGAAGTAGAAAAGTGCAGAGCAATAGTTGTGCAGGATGAAAGCTTAACAACAAAAGTGTATAGCTTAACCTGTTTCACCATCCGCTTCTTCCTCCCAACGAGCATTACATCTAATGTTAGACGATGACACATGAAAAGAAGATGTCACCTCCATTTTGCCTTCAGTAATGTTCTAATTCTTGATGTTGCTTAGCATGATCTAACAAAGTGTTGGAAACATGAAATTTGGCCCCATATGGACATAATAGCATCACACAGTTGCAGCATATTTGTCAGCTGTGTGTCTGTAATGAAAATTTCCCATCCCACTACATCCCAAAGGTGTTCTTTTGAGATCAGGTGGAGTACAGGGAACTCATTATCATGATGTGAAAGCCAGTTTGAGATTATTTTAGTTATGGTATATTGTTTTGCTGGAAGCGGAAGAAGGGTACATTGTGGTCATAAACACATGGACGTCAGCAGGATTACTTAGGTGGCTGTGGCATTTTAACAATCGTCAAATGGGCCCAACATGCGGCAAGAAAATATTCCCATTGCATTACACCAGCAGCAGCTTGAACTGTTGATACAAGGTAGGATGAGTCCATGCTTTCATGATGGTTAACACATTTTCTGAGTCAACCAACTGAATGTGGAGCAGAAATGGAGACTTGTTGACTCAGATAACAGTTTTTCGATCCTCTATTGTTCAGTTTTGGCGAGTCTGTATGAACTGTAGCTTAGTTTCCTGTTCTTAGCTGATAGGAGTGGCATCCAGCGAGATCTTCTGCTGCTGCAGCCCATCTGCCTCAACATGGGTCATGGTGTGTGTTCAGAGATGGTATTCTGCACACCTTGGTTGGAACCAGCAGATATTTGAGCCTCCTTTCTGTTGTCTCCTCTTCAACAAGTCTGTGCTTTGACCTTTGAGATTAACCAGGCTTTTTCTTCCAGACAGCTGGTGCTCACTGGATATTTCCTAAAAAGTGTTTCCAAGTTGTGATAATTAGAAAAGATAGTGCTTTGTTTTATCAGTATGGAATTAAATAAATCCTTTTGCACAGAGTATGCTGAGTAATTGTAAAGACAGAGTTTGTTGTTGCTGTTGGACTTTAAGAATTAAAAACATTTCTGTGCATACGCTCTCTAAAACGGATGGCTTGAGTTAAGTTCAGACCCCCAGTGTGTGTAAACAAGCCCACTACATGTGATATTGAGATATATGAATGACTGACTACCCCCCTCTACGTAATGTATTGTACCATTCAAAAAACAGCTCGGTAATTTATCCTACCTGGCTTCCTGATAACCAGTAAGCAAGTCCCAAACCTCTCCACATTCTGCCAACGTATCAGAGATTAATGCCGTGATGTAGAGCAGTTTCGCTGTGGGTATTCTTCTCTCCTTCCTGAACTGGGAGTGTACCCTGTCTTTCTGAGCAAGCATCAAAACAATAATGCATTGTCTTTGTGGTGGAGAGATGGCAGTGTGAGCTGCAGGATCTGGGCATGTTCTGCATGCAGGTGTTTTTACACTCACATTTAGGGACTATCTCGTACTGTAGGTGAAGATTACCTTTTGCACCATAAATATTGTTTTTTTTTTTTTTTTTTAACACAATCCACTTTCAGAATTCCTCCCACTTAGCTTTTGATATATTTTTTCCCAATAATCTCTTATGCTCCTCTGTGCGGCAGATATCTAAGCTTAGCTTTTAATTTTTTTCCTGTTTTTACATTCTTGTATCTGGTGGAAACATCTTGGTTTTCAGTCTAAAAATCTAGAATATTACTTGCACATTCATTTCTAAATATGAGGAAGAGAGAAACACACAGACAGAGACTCGCATAAAAGCACAAAATAGATAGTTTCCCCTGGAGAAGCAACAATTAATTCTAAATGTAAATAATTGTTGTTCATGTGTTCACAGCAGATTGAGTGTTGACAGCTTCTCCCTGATTTCATTGGCACATGATCAGGTGGAGTCCCACTATGCCATCTAATCCAGCGGCAGTCTGGCTTTAAGACATGTGATACAGTTTTTACACTCAGCCAAGCTGTACGGGAACATTTGTCTCTGAGTGCTCGCAGAGGAGGGACCCAGCGCGAGCCGCTGCTCGGAGGCTGCCTCTCACTGGAAGGATGCGGACGGTGGGAGAAGAGATTCCACTACAGTTAATTAAGGAGCACTCTGCACGTGCCTGTAGATGCAAGGGGGCAAATGAATTCTGTGTCAGTGGGGGCAGCTCCTCAAGGTGAAGCTGTGATATATCAAAGGTGGATTTGAAAGAGCTGTAAATCTGTTTTCTGACTCCGGCTTGACGGTTATTTCTGAATCACTGGACTGTTGCTATCAAAGTGTGGAGCAGAGAAGCAGAGTCAGTGGAGTTCCCTCTTCGAGCCAAATTCCGACTTACTGGATGGGATCATCATAATCACAGTTATGGATGGATTTATAGCTTTCTGTTGAGATATTTGTGCACAGTTTGTTGGGTTGCTCAGGTAAGATCTTTCTACTTATTGGGGGCATATATAAAGTCCTGGTAATGACTAGATTAAAGTTAAATGTATATTTTTAAATAAATATTGTTGTGCATTAACTAAGCTAAAATAGCATGTTAAAATAGCAATTTTTTATAATTTAACGGGAACTGAAACAGCCAAAAAATTTACAGAGAAAAAAATATATTTAAATACTGTGCTTTTTCATTTTTTTATCTTATTCGAGCGTAAGATTATCAAAAAAGGGAAGTTTTAAACTTATTATGATGCAATCTCATCTGAAAGTCCCAATATGAAACAGGCTCTGATAAAAATGCGGCATCCTGAAATACAATTTTTGGTAAGACAGAATAATTGTAGGGTTGAAGCGCTTGCTTTTTTTTATTTTATTTTATTTTTTTATTTTATTTTCTTCTTCCCACATTTTCCTCTCTTTGACCAGAGTCATTCCTTTCAGTTTTCTTTATCCCCCTTTTTTTCTTAACCGAACAGCATGGTGAAGCACTACAAGCCTTTTTTTGATTCCTGTTAGCGCCACGTCACTGTCACATTGTTCTGACAGATAGAGAATAGACTCGGGAGCCAGCTGCTCACAAAACTCTTATCTTTTTTAAGTTTGATTTTGGTTTTGAGGCAGGAGCACATCTCAGGAGTTGAAGGGAGTCAGCCTGTCAGGGGAAATCTCTGCTGCATGGGAAAAACTCCTCAGGGATCACTCCATATTTGCTGTGCTGTGGCTAAGGGACGAGACGGGGTAAACCAGGAGGAAAAAGTGAAGAACTCATACTTATATAATCATGGTAATGATAAATCCAGATGACTAAATATAAAAATCCAGTGTGGGAAACCAGAGACAATTATCCTTTAAAATGCTGATATACATTAATGTGCTTGTGTATGCATGTTACACTGATGACTCTGAGCGTGCATGTGTGTGTGTGGTTTGACCGTGTGTTGGGGGCACGAGGTCATAGGTTTAGAACATGATGTATTGTGAGTGGACTCCCCTCTGCTGGTCCTTAGCAGATGTGTCCTGTCATGTCCTGGCTGCTCTGCCTGTGCCTCTGGGTCAGTGTGACTGCCATCCAGCTGTGTCAGGCCACTTTCTACGACACCATCCAGCAGCATCCTGGGACAAGGCCAGGCCGAACCACAATTCACATGATTGGTGAGTCCGACACTTTCTCGTCCTCCCTCTGATTTCCAAAGATTTTCCCAAATATTTCTTTTTGTTTCTTCTCATACATTGTCATCATCTCTTCTTCACTGTGCTGCTGTATGCTTGTGCCTCTACATGTGTTTAATTGTTTTAATTAGATTATTGGAAGCTCAGAGCTCTATTTGACCTTATGAGGTCATTACTTTAATCAATGTCCAAGCAGTTTACACACAAGTTAGCCATGACATTCCGCAATAAGACATCTAACCCGCTGCTTGAGAATTTCTGTTCAAAATATTACCCAGAAACACAGTGAATGCTTCTGTGCTTTCCTTGTTGCGCTATCAGAGCTGATATTCATGCCAGACTGCGCCCCTTCAATTTGATCTGTGCGATTGTGTTCACTGTGAAATTGCACAGAATAGAATATGACCGAAGCATTGCAGGGTGAACTTTTGTTTTCGTCAGGCAGATGCGAGCCGTGGTTATGGTAAATAATTATGATCTCAGGATTTGACAAGAGGAGAGGAAGCTGAACGCTGTCAGAACTTCAAAGGGAAGAGCAGCTGCATGTGAGTGCAGGTCCACAGTGTGTTATTGTGCACCTCAAGCATATCAGCAAGAGGTTGTTTCAGTGCTCTCAGTGTTGTGAGTCTGAAGACTTCCTGTTCCAACACCTTGGTCTCATTACGCAGGTCAGTGCATGTGTGTTGAAGGAGAAGAAATGTCGTGGATAACAATAAAAGAAAAGACCCTTGCAAATGGGATGTCTTCTAAAAAAGGGTCTCATGTCAACTAAAATAAATGGAATGAATATTTCAAATGTGATTTTTTTTTTTTTTTTTTTTGCCAATTCAAAACAATTTGAATCCTCTAGGACCATCTGGTACTGAAGGTGTAAATGCTCTGTCATTCCACTTACCATAGTTCTCACTCCTGGATAAATGAGATGCCAGTTTTATGAGAGGAGGATGGGAGGCCTGTCTGGATTGATTCTGACACTGAAACATTTGTTCTGCGCTGTGTGTTGTGTGCCTGGTGGATTGGTGGGAGGATTGGGGTTGACGGGTCATGAATTGGTGGCAAGAAGGCCGCTGGTTGCAGACCATTGGGCCAATCATTAAAGGCAGCAAAATGCCACAAGTTCACGGTGACTGGTATTAGCAGAGGAAATCGAGATTACAGAGGGCGAGAGATCAGTCGTGTCCTTGCCAATAGAAATTTTGATCTACAAGGAGATGAATCAAAGTCGTTCGTGTGTAGTGTTTTAGGAAGCAGCTAAATTGTGCCTCAATGTCTGAATCTCATAAACATAGAAAAGTTCTGAATGTGTTATTATCTGCAAAAACAATTACTTGTAACATCATGAAAAGACATCTGACAATGAGACAGGTGAGTTATCACCAGTGCTTCTCTTGTTTATGTATTCAGTTATAATCTCTTTTGACAATGTGCAAGCACATGTTCTACCTGTGCACTGACATATTGGCAGCCTTATTAAAAAAAAGGAGTGTGCAAGAAGTCCATTAAGCTAGATGACCCCAGAGTAGGTGTTTGTGTATGCTCAGTGATTCGAACAAGGTGCCCTGCCTTTCACCCTACAGCCTTGCTTACAGATTGCTGCCTGCCACTCTCAGAAAGGCTTAGGGCTGTTTTCTGCCTTCCTGGTGCAGGCAGTGTTGCTCTCTGTGGTATGATTCACAAGGTGCTGCATTTATTTGGTGCAAAGAGCGTGAACGGTGCTCAAAAGAGAACAGATTGTGTGTGTCGTGCATTCGCGTAGTGCCGGGCAGAGACGTTGCTTTTGGGGTCGTGCGTTTCTCGACCCTCGAACATGGCCAGAGGAAACCACAGATGGGTAATTTTCCCCATCTGAGAAATTGACTTGCAAAACAAAAACAGCGTCCTACATGCAGTGATTTTAAACCTCGATTTGACCACTAGAAATTTAAAAATATTCTACAGCGGGTATGACAAATTGCAACTCAGGAAGGAGTCGCTGATGTGTGATATTTGGTTAAAGAGAGAAATATATGCCTTACTGCTACAGGAACAAATGTATGTTGGATGTGTAGAGCAGCAGTTTTCTTTTTCAGTGGAAGAAGCAGAGCTATTAGTGATGCAGTGCATCGTGTGGAGGTGTTGGCTGAAAGGACGATAAACAATAGTAGCTGCCTGAGGTGGCCTTGCTCCTTTGCGAACTCACTCCAGCCAACAGTTGGCTTTGTCGGGTCAAACTGTTCATAACTGAAAGGTCACTTATTTTCTTCCCAGTGCAGATAATCTCCTACCTTGTGGTTGCTGCGAGATGTGAAGTGGTGAGCAAACATGCATAACCAGATGAGATATGCAGCAGAGCCGAGGATACAAGTAGAAGCAACTCACTTTGAAGTGTTCACTTTATTTAAGTCATGAATACTTTACTCTTTGTCATATCAATTTTACTTTCTACCACTGCTCTTGCTCCAGTGCCCACCGTGATAGACTTCTCCTGCAAGCCCCCTTTGCCAGACCTTTTAGTGCCTTTTAAAGATGCTTCTTTTTGACAGGATTAGTTTCAGTGTTAAGAAACCTAAATAGAATTCCTCATATGAAATATGCAGCGTTGCTATGGTTCTATTTTCCCTCAAGTGAAAATCCTACACAAAACCCTCTTGTGTCCCCTTCTGAAGCTTTAGAGGGGACTACAGAATTAGGACTTCTTCATGTGCATCCACAAAGGAACCACTCACTGTTAAAACTCACACAGAAACAAACATGAAAAATGGATCCTCAACTGTCACAAACAAAGGTTGTATCCTCTGTGCACTGTTTTAGATACTGACAATTTAATAGCTTTATATAATGCATCCTGGAGGCACATTATTTTGACATACATCTTCCTCCACCACTCCCCCAGACATCCTCTCAACCGTGCTCTCACTAGTGTCATAGCTGCTCCCCTACAACACCAATGGGAAGTGGCGTTCAGCCTCATCTCAAAGACTCACAGCTGGAGCTCTGTGAACCTACATTGCCCTGATGTTGTTACACATGTTACGGTGATGATGAGGGACCTTTGACCAGACAGTAAAATGCCACAAATGTTGCAATAGACTCTTAATAATAGGCTCCTGCTTTGAAACACAAAGCTTGTTCTGCCGGCTTGTATCACATTTTAGCAGCAGTAACGTATTCATGTAATTTCCTTGGTTAGCCTAAAAGAAAAATATATTCTTAAGTAAATGAATCGAGAGACAATCAGTGGCTTAATTATTACTGTATGCTCAGAGCTACAAATAGGTTTTACATGTGCTAGTATTTCCTGATTATTCCCTCTTTCAGGTCATGAATAATTCATAGGAGAGAGCTCCACTAAGCTTGTGGATATTTGTTTAAACAGCATGTTTAATTGAAGTCTTTCAGCCAATTCTGTGCTGAGGCTATGGGTTGTGGTCACAGCACTTATGTGCGAAATGAATTTTTGTGGCCCACAGCGTAATTAATTAGCCAGCTTTCTCTCTCTCAGACTGCACCAGCTGTTTCTTACCTCTGCCAGAATCCCCATACATTAATAACAGAGATGTTAACGGCACATGCTGTTCATCAGCTCATCAGTTTGATAGAGACTTGTAGGTCACAGAACTGCATTTTGTGAGATGTTCAGCTGCAAATTGAAATGACTCCAAAATACGTGCTACTTCTGGAAACAGCTGCCCTTGCTGTGTTTTTTTTTAAAAAAAAATCATATTTTGCACAGCAATAAACAGAAAATAGAGGAGTTTGTGACATTACTGGATATATCTTTGCACACAGGAGGTACTGTTACTGATTTTTGTTTTACATTAGACAGGAAATTAATTCAAATTTGAAACATTTTGAGGTCAACACAATTTTGCAATGAAGGAGCATTTTCACTGATATGTGACTGATCAACCAACCCAGAGATATCCATTCACTTCAGTAATATCTTCATTTTTTTAGTTTTTACGTCTGTTGAAAGCAAAAAGAATGGAAAAAAACTTCCCACCACATCAAAGTAAGATAATATTGCACTTCAGTCATTTAGTTTCAGTTGCATCGATATCTTCTCTTAACTTTTCATCTATTTCAACTAATGGTTGGACTGGATGTGACAACTCCATGAAAATTTGGAAGCAAATAAGAGACAATAATGAAACACTTTTACTGAACTTACTTCAATGCACAAAAAGAGATACAGGAAGGGATGTTCTGTTTGAGCAGAAAGCACACACTAAGGTAGGCCTCGCACTGTCATAACGCTTCAATAAGCCATGAGATCAGATACGTACATATGCTATTTGATGTATTGTTGTCATAGCTCAACTTCTTAATGGCTCCATTTCTAATACTCATATATGGAAGGGAATGAAGGAATTGACTAAAGAGTGTGTGTGAAAGTCTACAAGACGTCTATGAGGAAGGAGCCCTCAGGGTCGTTAAGATACCAAGGAAGCCTGCAACATGGAAAAAGCCCTTTTTCTTTGTTGATGAAGTACTTACGCAGCAGTTTACCCTCTCTGGTTTAAAATGCAAATTAGTTAAGTCAAGTTACTCCCATCATGAAGGTTCACATTCAACATTTCTTTGTTTGCAGTGTGGTTGTATCTCTAACCACTTCAAAGCTGCAACCTTTTCAATTCTCAACGCCAAAATTGAATATCAACTTTAAAAAACTCCAGCACCTAATGAGTTAACGTGCATAAAAGTTCGATTTTGATGAGGGGAACACAATTTTGTTATGCTTGTCATGTAAACACACTCAGTGATTGTTAAACTTTGATCACCTTATTCAAATCAGTTCCTCCTTGGCAAAGCTGAAGATTTTTGAAAGATGTGAGTAAATTCCCTCCTGGGATTCCTGATGCATCACAAGCATACTAGGACATAATATATTCTTAAGAATTTGACATGTTTGAATGGAAGGACACCACAAAATCATGAATTGGAAAATCAAAATGGGTGTGGGTGAATGAAAGGGAATCCATCCACCGTTATCTTTCCAGTATGTGTTAAAAAACACCAAAGGATTTTAAAATTATTCATGACCAGTGAAACAGGGAAATCTGGGTCAATATTATAGGAAAAAGCTTTCAGAGAGGTGACAAAAAGACAAAGTTAATGTTGTTTTTAATGCTGTCTTTTTAAATTCCAAAGTACATTTAAAACAAACTGTGTCGGAGCATTCATTTAAATCTTGAGGTTAATATGTTACATTCAGCTGCGAAGATGCATCGTCTCAACATCACGCTGCAGTACCCAATCACTACATTTCTAATAAAGGATAGTCTCATTGTGCATCCTCTGTCACCTGGATTACTGAGAGGAAAAGCTGACTCCTGGATGTTCCAAGTTCCTAATCATGATCACATCCAGAAATAGGTAAAAAGAAGCACTTTTAAGTTAAGAGCTGAAATGCGTCAGCATTTCTTTGAGCTCTGTTTATCACATTGCTTTTCTTTCTGCAAAACTCCCAAGTGAAAGTTTATTTTTCTATATTCAAATCTAACACAAAAGGCAAAATAAAGGCTTCTTTTCCAAATGTCATTGTTAGAAAAAACACAATGAAAAAGCACTAAAAACCTTAATAAATTCAACTGCTACCCTAAAAATATCCACAGTTCACCCACTTTGGGGAAACTATATTACTTTAAATCTCTGTTGAAAAGTTTAAACAAACATCATTCACCAACACACTAAAATTTCAGAAGCTTATGTGTGGAACTATAATTTGGATGATGTAAGCTGCAAGCAAACAGTTTGTGCACTAAGCCAAACAGTTCCTTAAGAACTTACAGCATGCACTCTCAAAATTAGTGCATTAATGTTGGAGCTTTGCTCCCATGAAATGCAGCCTCTGGTTAATTACTTCTCTGAGAAATCATTACAAATGCATATGTACAGGAATCCTGCCATTAAGCTACTTTAGAGAACAGTGGGACACGTTGTGCCTCAAACTGACATTATTACTCGATTGTTTCAAGCCCCTTATCTCTCCTGGGTAAGGGAAGCAGCACATCCTCCTCAGGTCATCAGCTAGTCTTTTTAAGAGCCCGGTTTTGTTTGTAGTTAGCAGCAGTTTTCTAAATATGTTGCAGTGACAGCTGACAGAGCTCAAGGATAGTTGACTCTGAAACCCTGAATCCCGATGTTCACTTTGCTTTAATCCAGAAATAGTCCAAAACAAAGCTTAACAATTGCAGCCTCAGTAATATGTATTATCAGCAAGCCGAGTATTTTTAAAGCTTATTTAAATGTTCTGGGAAGGTATAGCAAGCTGATTCCTCTGCTGCAACAATTATCTGCATCTGAAAATTAATTAGTGGCTTCTTAACAGAGTTTATGGATAGTATTAATGTTTCATATTAATTAATACATAATGATGATGTTTCATGTGATTAGTATTAATCTTTAATTGCTGAGAATTGTACATCAGTGTTAGAGTTGCTACTGTGTAAGGAGCAAAGGTTTGCAGAAGAAAAGGCATACATTTATTAAATTTAAACACTGCATATAGCCAGTGGTAACACAATTATTCTGTTGAATCAACAAATGTAATATCTAGTAAACAGTCATTTATAAAATGATATTGATGAATTCGTTTTATCTACACTCTGCCACTCACAGATTGCACACGAGCAAGCACCTGGAAACACATTTAGAAACAGAAAGAGACATGAAACATCATCTCATTGTTTGAGTTCACATTTAATTTTGCGCTCTGTTTGTATTTGCTTGCAAGCATTCCTCGGAGTAGTCATTTTTCTTCTCTGTGCAATTGTTTCATGTCTCTTTTAGGAACTTTTGTGTCTGTTTTTGTTTGATTCACGTACTTGTACTGCTGTAGGTGCCCAAACCTGTACCCTGTAAACCAGTCCATTCATTACAGCTTGACAGAAAATTGAGTGCAGGTAATTTGAAAAAAAATGTGATAGCTTTATATGTGAGGTGGTGCATTATGAGCCACTAGGCTGCCTCATTTGGAGTCAAACCAGCTCAGTTAGCACAAAATAATAGTAGACGTGATTCACCTGTGACAGCACTTTGAATTTCTCTTAATAAAAAACATAACCAAATTTAGTTATTATATGTTTCCTTCATGTGGCAGATAATGAAAACAAGCCTTCACACCGCATAAGATCCCACCATTCACAGAAACACCTGGTGTCAGAGTTTGCACAAGTTAGTGTAGGTTCGTGTGTGAGCGTTCTCACTATTCATTGCACCAATTTACCCCCAGAACAATAATGGCTGCTGAATAAATTATGACTTTTGTCTCCACTGTTTGTACATATTATATCAGAAAGTTATGGCCCTCTTGTCTTGAGGGTACCGAAAATTGTTGCAGTAAATGTGCCCATGTTTGGCTAATAGACATCAGTGATGCCATGTTTCTCTGTTACCATATTGAACTGCAGAGGTGCAGAAAAGGGACGACTTTGACACATGGCCTTTTTATGTTCATGTCAGGAACTTTTAAGGTATGGCAGCTGTCAGATGGCGTCACATTTGGCCATTGATGGCAGAGTTAGATATGGTTGTAAGAATGTGCTTATTCAATTGTCAGACCGTTTATTAAAATAACAATAAAACAGGAGGCATTCTGTAGATTTGTCATTATTCTCATGCATTTACTCTTGTCATACACTACTTGTCATCCCAAAAAGCATCAGCAATCAGAAGAATTAAAGCTGTTAAGTCATATGTATTTTTTGAAGTGAAAATGGGACCCCATATCCTCATATTAGTTGTTCCCTCAGAGAGAAATTCTTCTAGCAGAGAGAGAATTACAGTATGCTTGATAGATTATTTCATATGGCACCGCCTTTGTGAGAGCCTATTTTAAATGCTTGGCAGGAATGTGAAATTCATTATCATTACTTAGACCTCATTAAACTGAAAAGAAGCATCTCAACTAACTAATTGGTTCCAAGGGGGAGGGTAGCATCAGAAATAAGCAGTGTAATTAATATTGGGGTTATCAGGCTCTATGGCAGACTTTATTTTTATGTATGATATTCTTTTTTCATCCCTCATGTGCCATAAGTCTTCTGGCATTTTTACACCACAGATCCAGCCTCCTTTCCTGCAGCATTGGGAGTGTGGATGTGTGAAACTAGGTGACAAAAGAGAGAAACAGACTGAAACATTTGGAACTAAACGTGATTTTCAAGGCTGTAATTCAGCTGAATTTAAGACGCGATAGCAAGAAGTGTTTACTCATCTACATTGTTCTTTACAATAGCAGATCATGTGACACAATCTACTCACAACTGCCATGCTGATTAAGGTGTCTACCGTGTTTCTCTGCTCATAAGCAGCCTTGCATAGTAATTGCCATTGTCTCTTCAAACTACATGTCATACATCATGGAAGGTCATTAAGCTTTTGCATAATGCATATTACATACTTTAAATGGTGCAGCTGAATTTGCACACTACATAAATGGTCTGGTCTGCAGCTCCAGCGAGAGGGCCAGCAAGTCACATCAGAGACAAGTCTCTGTGGTTGTAACCGTCTACCTGCTTCCTTTTCTTCTCCCTCAGTATATCTCTTCCATCACAGGGGGCAATCTAAAAATACGAAATACCAGTTGTGGACGTTAGCAAGTTGAGAAAAAAGGCTGCATGGAGGGACAAGAGGAGCTTGACATTTTAAAAATCAATGACATTGCACCGACAGGGGACACATTTTTTTCATTTCAAGTCTCTTTTTTTCAATTAGAAACAATTTTGGAGGAAATGCGTGCTACAGGAGAATAATGTGAAGGAATCTTTTTATGTGCCTTAAATGGTCATGAAAGATGCATGGGGACTGCTGCACCTAATTACCGCGCTTAACAAGCCACACATCTTCACCATGAAAACAAAATAACTTTTTTATGTATGAGTTCCACTTGTTGGCTGTCAAAATAGCATTTAATGCCCTTGATCTGGGCCAGTCTTACAGTGTGCTGGGCCCGTGTTGTGTGTGACAGCATGAGATGATGCACTTTGAGGCTCCAATCCAAATCAGAAAGCCTTTCTCTATCAGAGCACTCACTGATTCCTCTTGCAGTTTTCATGCATCCTAAAACAACTCTACTTCTGCTCTGAGAGTATTCATTTTTGCATTTCAATAAAGTATCACCCATCCCTCGCCCACTGCACAGGACCAATCTTACGGCCTCCTTGTGTGACATGCTGTCAAAACACTAGCTACATTTCATGAATTTCTGCACTTTTATTTGTCGCGGCACTGCTTTTCAGAGTAGCAATTGGTAGTTTTATAAACCCAGAAATTGTTTACAATTCTCTTTCTGCTGTGCATGTACAACAGTAACCTCACTTGTGTGCTTTAAACAAGAAATTCTCTTATATTGACACACTTTATACTCTCTCCTGAGGGATTGTTAATTCTCAACCTATTGAAAGTGATTAAGTTTATACTTTTGTCAGCAAAACAGTCTAAAAGTTTATCAAAAATCATTCATGTTCACCTCAACTTTAATGTCTAAAGTAACACCAGTCCTGCTTTTGAAAAACAGAGGGAACAGACTGTCACTTCAACACCATGCAGTCCCATGTTTTGTGCCTCTCACCGTCTTCCATTTGCATTAATTTGACATTCCCTAATCTGGCTTCCTGTCAGCACCAGAAATGCTATGCCCTGCTGACTTGGATGTCTGCAGAGGGCATACACAGAGAAAAAGGAGCCTGTTATGGGTCACCTTGGTCTTATTTTCCATTAAAAGGATGACAGACATGTTGCTCCAACGCACGGACTGCTATGGTTTGGACACAAGGGCCTGCTGTCTTTGGTAAATTACTTTAAAGCTACAAAATAATTAACCATGGGAGCAGGAGAAATTCCAGGGTCCCGCACGTGACACCGACTCAGCTGTGGGCTTGTTTGGAGATATTCAGATGTCATACACTTATCAAGATACATTGTCATGTGGCACTTGTCTGTGAGCATACTCATTCAGCACAGGGTGTATACACAGTGTCACCGGCTGCCAGTCACTGGAATTCAAATTCCCAGGAGAAAAACTGGTTATCTACTAAATTGAGTCCCTAAAGCTTTCCATTTGGAGTGCAACAGCAACTACTGTGAGCGCAATCCTTTCATTTAAAGGCAGTGTTCATTAAATCCAAATATTTCACTTGGATTAATTAGGTCTTAACCGAGTGATAGAAGGTATGCAGACTCCTTATATAAATTGCTCATATAGTTGTTTTTTTCATGTATACACTGTGTTGAGCCTCTGGAACAGATGGCAGGAGAGCGTTGCCACTCAGAGGGTATACTTGCTATCAACGTCTCCAGAGACAGCCTCACAGTCTGGGCTCATTACAGTAGACAGCGAGTCATTGCATACTTATTGCGTAGTGACATTTCTATTGAGACAGACTGACCATTTTCCTCTGTGCAATGGCTGTTTCATCACGTCTGAAGAACCATTTACTGGTCCCACATGAACCCTGTTCACATTCATTAAGCAGACCGAACAGCAGAGCCACAGAAATTCAGAACTGGTGCTACGCGTTCATGTCATGCATGATTTGACAGCATTTGCCTTCATCTAGGCTCGCTGTCCATAACTCATCAGATTTCAGTGCAGGGTTGCTGGCTTCCCACATCACACATTGTGCCCGGGTATCGACTGAGCGTCGCTCACTTTCCATCCAGCAGCTGAGACACGGCTGATGGCAGGTGTTGTCATTTGTGTAGACACTGGAATTATAGTGAAATCCTGACAGAATCCCAGTTGGCAAAGTGAAACTAAATAGACATATGTCTGAGAAGCCAAGTTAGCCGCCAGAGAAGTTGGATTTTATTGCCAAAAACCTTTTAGGGGGAATTTATTTTGCTGTAATACAAACAATATTACATCCTTATTGGCAAATACAAATGCTTGTTTAAATATTAAACCTGCTGCTGCTATAATATGAATTAAGATGAAGAAATACTTGGGATGAGATAAATACAAAACTTTTCTTCCATATTTTTCTCTTTTTCTATGTTTTTTAGACATTTTAAAAGCTTTAAAGTTGCTGCATTTAGACAGAGAAGGCTAATTAGGAACTACTGCAGCTTTGAATAAGGGAGCCATAAGGAGACACTAAACAGATCCACTGTACTGAGTGCAATAACACACTTTACAGTATGTCATCTGTTCCCGTCTCTGGAAATGACAGCTGACAAAACTATGTCATCATGATTCGGTTAAGATGTAAATTGTGTTTGTGGTTGACTGTTTCATCTGATTTTCCCTTTAGAATTAGTTTTCTCTTAATGTAAAAGATATACAGTATATTTTTATAGTGCAACTGGTACATTAAAAATATTTGTCTTTAGGTGTTTCTTAAAGGAAGTTGACAATGCCTTTTGTAGCATGGTCTTAAGGCAGTTTTAAATAAATAGACTTGTACTTATATAGAGTACTTTTTCATGTAAACAGGAATTTTTCCAGTCTGATTTTTAATTATTTATCTTGTAATGATACATTAACTCAAACTGGAAATGTTGGAAATAAAGAGTTAATTGGAATCTATAAGTAATATTTGATTATATTGCCAGCTTTGATGTATTTAAACCTGATTTTTCCATCTCAGGAAAACCTCTGGAATCAGGTCGTTTCTTTCAGTAGCTGAGGTTATGAATGCTTTTGCCTGTTCTCATCTTGACTGTATCAGCCAAGGCTCCCTATATCACATTTAGTGGATTCAAAACTCTGCAGCTAGACTCATTACTGGGACAAGGAGGTCTCAGTGTATTAACCTTGTGCTTGCTTCTCTGCACTGGCTTCCTTGTAGATATGCTATTGACATGAAATCTTACCTTTAAAAGCAAGCCTTATTTCCAAATACATCCCAGACTTTTTGAGTTAGTATGGGCCCCTCCGACCACTGAGATCTACAAATGGTGCTAACTACTTCCAGGTCATAGTTTGACAGATCTGGCTTTTTTCCAGTACAGTCCCCACCTTATGAAAAGCTTTACCCTCTTGCATTTTACATCTCTAGCTTCCTCTAAATCTCCTTATAACCTTTTTCTTTGAAAGTTTTTAGTTCTGTCACCCTGAAGTGTCAAAGCAATTCAAATGCAACAACACATCACAATAAGTCAATGTATGTATTTTACTTATTTTATTGCAATGCTATTTTATTTCATTATATTTTTATAAAAAATAGGGGGGGAAAGGTTCTGTAAAGGTAGTTCTGTAAACTACACACCCAAAGTTTCTGCACTGTGGATACTAAAGGTTGCTGGTAAAACACGCATCTGCAAATTGAAGGGTCATTCAATTTTATACCTGAATTATACCCGAAGTCGTAAATAATAAGTGTTTTTTTAATTTAAATATTTGCTATAGCAAAAACTTTAAATTTAGTACACTAAATATTTACTAAATGCCCACTTAGTACATGTAGAACATTGTTTCTGAAAGAAATAGAGCAGCATAATTTTATTAGACAACACAAAAGTCAAATTTATGTATGAACCCCATTTAAAAACAACCCCAGTTGACCAAAGTGCTGAACAAAAATACAGCAGTAAAATCACTAAGCTATCATTAACCCTTTTATCGTTATCCCTTTTATAAGATATTTTCATGAAAACAGGGCCAGATTGAACAATAAATCGCGAGGAGTGACAGTACTCTAAAATACACATGTGCTGCGGCGTCATCTGTTTGAGCCAGTTCATAAAAAAATAGCCTATGTAAGGCAACCAAAAAGATTGCATCAAATCTTGACTTCCATCCAATTTCCCATCCTGAGCTGCATGAGGCGACAGTGGGAAGGAAAACTCCCTTTTAACAGGAGGGCAAAACTTCCTGCAGAACCGCGACTGGTTGAAGGTGGAGAGGACAGGAAAGGCAGAGCAATATACACTGCAGCTATTATCCAGAAAGACCTGCAGAAAAAGTAGAAATACGAAATAAGACCTGCAGAAAGAGATGAAATAAGGAATAAGACGTGCAGAAAAAGAAGAAATAA
>JBAMHX010000015.1:5736260-5754851 GCA_037177515.1 Pseudomugil tenellus
ATTGGGCTGCACAATTGGGTGGCGAAGTGGTTAGCGCTGTAGCCTCACAGCAAGCAGGCCCGGGCGGTGGCCTATCTATGTTCTCCTCGTGTTAGCGTGAGTTCTCTCCGGGTTCTCCGGGTTCCTCCCACAGTCCAAAAAACCATGTGCCTTGGGGATAGGCTGATAGGGGACTCTAAATTGCCCATAGGTGTGAGTGTGCGTGGTTTTTCGTCTATGTGTGTGGCCCTGTGATAGACTGGCGACCTGTCCAGGGTGTACCCCACCTCTGGACCTAGGATTGGCTCCATCCCCCCCACGACCCCGTTTGGGAATAAGCGGTAGAAAATGAATGGATGGATAAAAAATTTCACTACAGATTAATATAAGATTGTTCACATTTATTAAATAATAAAGTAATAAAATAATCAAATCAAAGAGTCATGTAGTTAAATATAATAAAGCATAATGTGCAATACCTCGTCATCACTCCCAGTAGTAGCACTGTGACATCATGACCTCTGATCACGTGACACAAAAGAAAAGCGCTGTTGCTAAGCTATCATGTAATTTTCTTCCCTAAACATCTCAGAATTAAAAAGAAATGGGATATTTTATAGCAGCAGAAGAGTACCCCAATATAGAGAATGAAATCTGATATTTTGACTGGTAGATACCGAAGTATTGACTCCAGAGTATAGACACAGCCCATCCCCAGTGCCAGTGAGCAGCTTTATGGATAGCCATGTTTTCAGCAGGAACCTCAGGAGCAGTGAAAAGAGGGCATCAGTAGTTTTTATGAGTATACATGAAAGTTTAAACCACTAAGGAATTGTTTTCCATCACTCATGTGCTACTGCTTGCTATACCTATAACATGAGGGATTAATGAGTTTTCCTATTTTCACTTATGATTTGTAATAATGAAAACAACTGACACTAAGTGAAATAAAGTTTTCATTGCACATATTAATGTTATTTTTTTCATTTAAAGTGACAGAATTTAAGCTGCCAGGTAGTTCAGAGAACCAGGTGAGATATGTTCTTATCTGTCTTAGGCTAAATAATTAATCAGGTTAAAATTTAATCAAAGTTTTGGCAAACTTAGGGGTGCACGGTAGAGTAATGGTTAGTTGCCTCACAGCAAGAAGGTCACTGGTTCAAACCTTGGAGAAGATTGTATGTTCTCCTTGTGTTAGCGTGGTTTCTAGGTTAATTGGCCATTCTAATTTGTCCTTAGGAGTGGGTGTGACTGGTTGTTCATCTCTCTGTGTTGCCCTGTGATGGACTGGTGGACTGTCCAGGGCATACCCTGCCTTGCCAGATGATTCCAGCTACCTGCAACCCTGAATTGGATGAAGCAGTTAAGAAAATAGATGGATGGATGGCAAGCTTAGTGTTTATTTGACCTTTATATGATATTGTACGGAAACTAAATGTTAGGAAAACTTTAGTTTTGTTTTGTAGCAAAAAACAGAAAGTCAAAAGGACATAGAGCATAAGCAAGTAAACATAAAAAACCCCACAAAATTATTTTTAATATGTTATTAAATTAATATAACATTTTTTTAAATTACATAGAAAAGGACATTCTCCAAACATCACATTTTATATGTTATTACAGTGAGTTGAAATTAAAACATAAATTAAAAAAAATATTAAAGCTATAAGAAGTTTATATATTTTGTAGCAATACTCTGTGTTTGCTATTTGTTTCAATAATGACTATATTTTCTGCAAAATTTGAATGGATGCATTTAAGATATTTCTTATACTGTGTGATTAAAGTACATGTCTGTGATGACTGATGATCAGTTTATAGCACAAACTGCTTTCTAATCTGTACAAAAATTATGTGAAACAAATACATCAACAAATGTCATCCACACAGTCCCCGTATTCAGTTCATCCAAAAACAAGAAATTATAAATAAATATCAATCCTGCAGGAAAACACTTCTCTTTCAGGGGCTTCTGTGGACCACTTTTATGTCCCCACTAGCCTCAGCATCAAACTTACACCCTTGAATATTAATACAATGGAAGTAATGCATTTGTCATCAGTGGTCAGAGTTGAGAATGAAAGAATTTTTTATTTTATATTTTATATCAGCTAACTTGGTATCCATGGTGACAGTGCAGTCTAAAGTAATTCTACACTCATTCCTCAGACTGACCTCTGTAACAATGGTGTTGCATTAAAAACAGATGTTTTAAATACTTATTTTACCCCTTTTTGTTTTTTTTAATGTCTTGTTAATGCAATGACAATGAGGGTTAAATTGAATTCTTGATAAAGCATCAGATTTATTAATGAAAATAATGCAAAAGAAGACAAAAAATGATGAAATGAGACAGCCTCTGGTTGATTATTTATTTATTAGTGAAGTTATGGTAAAGTGGGTTGCAACTGTTCCGTGTTATCAAATTGTAACGCGTGTTCATTCATTGCAGTAATGTCATTTTCTCTGGTACATTGCCATTGAATTCCCTAGTTTCTAGAAAGAAAGAAGACATGCAGGAGGAAAAAAAAGGATTCTGGCTTATATTTGCTTAGACTGTAGCAGAACATCTCTCATGCAGAGTCTCAACCAAATCCAAAGTAATCAACCAACTGTTTCAGTTCAGCAGATCTGCTGCAATGATTCAGTGCAGTACGCTTTACAGAAACAAACTTTTTTTTCTTTAAAGTTTGTTTGCAGGGATGCTTTTGCTCCTGAGAAAACAGCTCCACATCAAGAGGACCTCACAAACTAAAATATTCAAACGTTTTAGAGCGATATGCAAATCTAGCCATGACACATTTCTCAAACCCTCCGCTCATTGTCAAACATTACTTCAAATCACTTTGCTGGCAATATACCAGATACTCTCCCCTCTCGACGCTCCTGCTCTCTGCCACCCCCTTGATCTTGTGTCACGCTGATGGCTGTAATTGTCAGATGGTCCTTTGCTGCACAACTCTCATATGTGGAGAGTCTGAGAGCAGTGGGTGGGAGAGACCAGCGGTTGAGTGGGGGTCATGTCTGTTTGGTCTAAATCCTCTGATCCTTAACGACACAACCAGCAGTTTGGTGATAATTACATGGTTGATCCAGTGGTCATATTCATGATGACCCTGAAGCGGGCCTTTCTCCCTCGAAATAGACATCTTTTGTTTGTGCAGTCTAGCACATCTATTCATCATCTTTTTTGCACCCAACATGCTGCAGGGATTTTGGTTGTTCAAAAACTGGAATAATTATTCTGGTTTACTGCAACCTTGAATGACGTTTGACTGTGATTTTGCTTCATGAAGCAAACAGTTCATGCATCACAAGTTAATCACATGACAGATGATGTTAAGATGCAGTGAAACACATTTTAAAATGACACTATCCACCTTAATGCAGGACAGTTTCCTTCTTTCAGAATCGGCAGTGTGAAATGTAGACTTCATACACTCGCTATGCAGTCACTGTTCTTTGGGACTAATATTTTCTTTATGTAATATTTTTGTACTGCTAAACACTGGATAATCAGCTATTTAGAGTTATGCCAAGGTGGTAGGACTTTCAGTGGCCACGGCTTTTAGCTTGTGGCATTGCTACAGGTCACAAGCTAAACCCTGATGGAAAATGTCTAGTTAGAAATACATCTGCAACATGTTATGTGGCCGTAAGCAGGGAGAGGATATTAATAAGGGGTCATGAGTCAAACATTAGATACACTGAAATGTTACACATGTAATGACATAAAAGCGTGCAACAAAGTTGACTGAAAATAAAATAAAGGAATCAAATAGTCACTATAGTTTGTATATTGTGGAGAAAAAGTGAAATATTTTCCTCCAAAGTAAAAATCAGTTGAAAACAGCAACAATAAACTGTAAAACGGTTTAAGTAACAGCGGATGCAGGTGTTCACCTAATGTAGTCCGATTTTTGTGTGTTTTTCTCCTCGTCAGAGGGAGGAACGTGTGAAGTAATTGCTGCTCACAGATGCTGTAACAAGAATCGTATTGAGGAACGGTCACAGACGGTGAAGTGTTCTTGCCTGCCAGGGAAGGTGGCTGGAACCACCAGAAACAGGCCTTCGTGTGTCGATGGTGAGTATGAAAGCAATCCAAAATAAAAAGCCAACTCATTTTTTTGTATTGTAGAAATAATTAACTCTTCTTTTGTCTTTTATTTCCACAAACGTTTTCTAACAATACAGCAATGTTTTCACAATGTTGGAATCAGACACGCAAAGCCTGGTACCAAATAAAATAACATTAATGGAGATAATGTCAGACCCAAATGTTGCTACTGTCAGACAGCAGACGGTATCTGCAGGGCTGAGCTTTGCTCTGAACAAGACAAAAACAACTACTGAAAGTGGCACAGCTCAGGGAAGAATAAAGGAATAAAATTATATCACAATACAAGGACATGCACAGAAAATAGATGGTGTTTACATCCTGGAATATATTTCACGATGTTTACACACAATTTGACAAATATCTGCAACACAGTCTCAATCCCTTATAAGAGATGGATTTTGGTGCTCGGGTGTGACACATCTAAAACACATATTGGTACTCGGAAATCTCTCACCTGCAGCTTTTATCTTAAATCCTTTTGCAAATATTACTGCAATCTTGGGGCAGACTGGTGGAATTTCTGTTCTCTAGATGTCAGCTCTGATAGTTTCTTTTCCTGTGTCACACATTACAAAGCATTTACTGTCTACTTACCCTGTATTTAAGACAATTTTCACCCATGATGGCAGAATTGTGGTGTGCATTAAAGTCAAGCTTCAGTCACACCTACCAATTTTCTGACTCAATGAGAAACCACAGTTTCACCCTCTACATTCTTGTTTATGTGCATACAGAAGAAAAAGAAGTTGCCTTTTAATACACATATTTTGAAATAGTGAACGATTAAATAATTTTCCTGGGTAATAGTCAATTTATGTGATTGAGAAACTTTTAATTAATATCTACTTTAATTAGCCACTTTTACATATTGCTATTTAAATCTACAATTAAGTTCAATAAATTAAGGGCTGTTTAGAAATATGCACCTAATCTGCAAAGCTTGGTACAGAATGAAAATGCAGTGGCAAATAATTTTATGATAAATGATGGATTGTTAGTTCTTCTTGTGTTAAAGAACAGGACAGTTATTTAGACAAAATACAAACAAACCCAAATTTTAGATTTAGATGGAGTCTCTAATTGAAAGCCTACAACTTTATTTTTCAAAGTGACAATCTATACTATCTTGATTTATTATAGTTTAAGGTTAAACACACCTGCAATGCCATTGCTCTTGTCTTTTTTGCCTGTAGCATCCATAGTAATTGGAAAATGGTGGTGTGAGATGGAGCCTTGCCTGGAGGGGGAGGAATGCAAGACACTCCCCGACAACTCAGGCTGGATGTGCTACGCCGGAAACAAAATCAAAACCACAAGGGTAAGATAACCTCTCTTTTGACTGCAGGAGATTACACTACAAGAACAATCATTAGGCAAATTGTGCTCCTCTGGATTTGTTCTATTGTTGAACGTACTCCATGCTTTTAGTCCAAAATGTTATCAAACCTTAAACTTAAATGTTTGACTCAGTGAAAGTAAGTCAAGTTTCTCTCCAGCTGCATATGCAAAAGAAAGAATTGCATAGTGTCACATCTTTAATAAAAGCTGGGGGGGCTTAGTATCAATATATATACTGTAAGTTATTTTGCAGTGAGGCTTTTCTTCATGGAGTCTGTCACTTTATTGATCTGTTCTTAATCATTTTCCACTAAAACTGTCACAGTGTGCAGATGATGAGGTCTCTAATGCAAAATGAAGAGGCAGGAAGCAGACAGGTGCAGGACGGAAGGTTTAATGATAATTTATGAAGGTAACCAGGCGGGAAAACTAAAACAGAGACAGATTTGCTACAAGGACAACGATCTGAATGAGCGGGAATAAGGTTGAATGAGCACCGTGGGGGGAAAAAAAACAACCGAAGAGCAGGTAAAGCAATTTAACAAATGGAACCAGGTGTGTGGAGAACTGGAAGTATAACAGGATGAAACAGAGATAAAGTATAAAAAAGCAGGAAACCAGTCCAGCAACTTAGGTAACAGCAATAGGAAAACCATCAAAAACTCAAACCAAAACCCGCAGAAACAGCCACAGCATCCCGTTTCGTCTTTTATCACAACAAAGTATAATGAAAATCAGGCAAGCAAGGACCTCTGGCTTTTTTCAGGCAATTTGAGATGTTCAATGTATCCCAATGCAGTGATGCATGTGATGCACATTATATTCTGTAGAGATGGCCCAGTCTTGCCAGCTTGTTCCAAATGTGCTGCCATTACAGTAAAGGCTCAAGCATTGTGAGAAAGAAACACTTTTTTATTGTCTGTTGCTTTGAATAGTGATGCATAAACACATTCGTGACACTTTCTTGTCATGGAATTTTATGTTTGCTTCAATTTGCATAGACAAAAATGGATGTGTGTTACAATTTTGCAGCACGGTATGCAGTAATTGCCCTTCCTTCTGAAACTACTTCTGCGCTATGATCAACTTAGCTGTTATGCATTCTACTAAGAATAAATAGACGTCCATCCCAAAACATCCACTAAACTCTCTGCTAGTCCATCCTAGGAACCCATCCCTACTTTATCTGTTCACATTTCATTAAAAGTTGTTTTGCTGTGTCCACTGCAAATATTTAATAAAGAGTCACTCATTTAATTTGTCCAATAAACAATGTTAAAGGTTGTTTCTGTCCCAATCTGTTAATATTGCAAACCAATTTCAGAGGAAGTTTTATCCCAACATCCCAGTGGAATTGATACAGGTGCTACATTTTATCTGCATGTCAGTTTACCATTTGTTGCTCCATTTTACCTGAGGTAATGAAGCTTCCTAATAATTATGCACACCTTAATGCGAGGTGTTTATTTCTTTAGGCAACCCCTCCCTCCCCCCTTCTTAATTACAAGAATATATAACCTAAAAAAGAATCCAATAAGTATTCAAGTTCAGAATATGGTTTAGAGCTAAAAAGAATTATTCAGACAAATAATAATGAGGGAAGAATCCTCTCTTGCCTTGATTTGCACATGCAGCGTATGGCTGTGGGAAACAAAAATGCAGCAACATGATGCTTACTGCGGCATCAACAAAAGCTGCACAGTTAATGGGATTGAATTTCCCAGAAAATTGACTTGTTAACAACACAGTATAACCTTCTATTTCTTCTTTTTTTCTTGTCAGAACACTCAGCCATACACAACATCAACATATTAACATTTTCTGGAGCAGATGCAAGGGAATACCTCCACCACCACCACCTTTCCCAGGTCAGCCTTTGTCACATGTGCTGGAACAGCAATATTGTCATTTATTTTTCTCGCTTGTCTTAATTACTCATCTCTTTAAAGGGCAGAACCGACAACCTGTACTCTTTTTTTGTCTGTGATATTTATGCCTTTTCTTTTTATTTCAGCTCTGTCAAAGGACCAATTATTAGAAGAGACTTTGAACCTATGGCTGCTTCAAGAAATGTGAACACTTACCAAATCAAAGTGTGAAAAAGATGTAGAATACATTAAGTGCATCTTGCTCAAGGAGCCTGAAAATAGAGATGCTCCAAGCAGCCTGGGAGGGAATTCATCATCACCTTGTAATGAATCTATTTTCATCTTTTTTTTTTTAAATTTTGAGATGGAGCATGACGATCTGTGCATCGGGATTATTACATGGACTGTAACTGACAGCCCTCTTTAGACGTTAATGAGACTGATGTCCATTGCAAAGCACCGAAGAGGAGAGAAATTGATACAAAAAAAAAAATGCGGATAAGCAAGAGCAGAAGGTGACAGCCCTCAGGATTTTCTTTTCTCCTTTCGATATTGTCGGAGGGAAAAAATGTACATAAATTGTTTGTCCTTTCCACTGTACATGGACTTTATTTGTGGTGGTTGTAAATCTTCCCTCTTCTTACACACAAAATCTCCCACAGCCAAAGGTCGATGAGGTGGACTAAGATGAAATGGATGCAGGAGATGTTTTACAATTACAGATTAAGTGTCTGGACTCTACTTATTAGTATGGTACTTGTACGCCTTTGATCACCTCTTAAATGACTTTACCAGTATAGTTTTGTAATTACAACTATTACAACTACCCTGGAACTGTTTAATTCACCGGAGATGTGCAATCAGCAGGTTATTTGCGATACTTGAAATGCCTTATTTGTGTTAAATCATTCAGATGATGACACTGTAAATAAGAAGCCATTTATTAATATGTGCTGAATTCCATTAAAGTCATTGTCCTGATACTTTTTGTGAGTGAATCTTTGTTTGTATAGTTTGAACATACAGACATACTACAGATGGGTTAGATCCGGTGATCCTTGCACATCCTGTGGGTATGTTTATATGATTACTTTGATAGTAGTGGAATGAAATACCCTTGATTAAAGCCAAAGTGCATAGTAAAAGAAGTTCTTTTCAAAACTTGCCAGAAATTTAGCATTTTTAACGGTTTTCAGAGGCATAAAGAGAATTCAGTAGTAGTTGTGTGAGAATTCATCAAACATTAACTGCTTACTTTAATTAAGCTCAGAACTGAGCTAACTAATGTGTTGTAGCAGTTTATTCCCTACAAACCAGCTGAGAGTAAATGTTGTTATCCTGTATTTTAATAAACCTTATACGAGTAATCTCAACTATTATACTTTGACATTAAAAACATTCTTGGGCATTTTTTTTAAAATTTCACTTACTGTTTCGTCACTCAGTTCATATTAGGAAAAAAAAACAAGGTTGTGCTTTTATTTTTATAAAATCTCAGCTTGGTATTATGTGGAAGTTTAACTTATCTGCAAGTTTTTGTTTGTAAGTTAATAAATCCTTGTTAAGAATCCCAAACATTAAGTGCATTTTTTTACATACTTGATTAGTTCCAATTAGTGACTTACCTGCTGTACCGCTGATGTCAAATGACGAGTCAACTCTCTTTGAATATATAAATAAAGAAGCGAGGGTGATTCTTTAAATGAAACTATAATAAATGCAGATGAGAGATTTCACTGAGATATAACAGTTAATAGCAATTAAACTCGAGATCAACTTCCTCTGGGAACATTTTTGTGTGTTTTTGTAACAGGGATTTTATCAGTTCACAAGATTTTTTTCTACAAATTTGGGCACAAACACCCACTATCAAACTAGCTTCCACTTACTTTATATTTATGCTAAGCTAAGCTAACCAGTTCCTTGCTCTCGCTCTGTAATTGGCAGTCAGACCTGAAAGTTATCATATGTTCTCATCAAACTTTAGCAAAACAGTAATTAAGCATTTTTCTCCAAATGCCACGCAATTTCTTAAAACTTAGTCGAAAACATCTCATTAACCCTGTCACATTTGCATCTTTAAGCCTGACACTCATTTGTTAATTGGAGTCACTCCTGCACTCTGTATGCACAAATAGTTGACTACCAGGACCAGTACAGAGCAGCACACAGTGGGACCGTGCATATTGCTTTCACAGCTGCAGCCCCGTGGGATTTAGTCCCAGAGGAACTTCTGGCTCCTAGTACTGTGGATAGTGTCATCCATCTTTGGAAAAATAGAAATGTGTTCTCTGGGCTTCACCCTTTTTATTGTATTTTCTTCTGCTCACATATACTCTGTTTTCTTAAAAGCACACTTTGTCCGCTCATACATATGCACCAGAGCTATAGTTTCTAAAACAAAGACAGAAGAGCTTGGCATTTAATATTCCAGTTTTATCTACTTTTAAACCTATAAACAATAGTTTCCCACCCAACCTGGACAACAAGACTCAACCATTTTTAGGTCAAAACTAAAGAGCTGCTTTATGAGCTTCTCTCACAGGTAATTTGCAAAAGAGGCTTATTTAAAAGGGGAATGCAAATAAACTGTATGATGCAGCATGTTTTCAAAACATATGTGTAGTGAGGAGAAAATATGTCATTTTACCTTGGAAAAGAAAAAAAGAGGATCTTATGGTGTTAAACAAAACCAGCCCCCTTGAGTTGCTCAAAATGCTTTCACTTCGTAACCCTGACACTTCACGGGTTACTCCAAACACTATCCTCAGCAGGTTGTAACTTGAAAGGTATATTTGTGATCTCACAGATCTCTTTTGTCTGGCAAGATAAAAACTTAGCCCAGGGATCTAAAACCGAAAAGGGATTGTGTTTTCACTCTATTGCACAGACCACAGTGGTGACCCATCCCGTCTGCAGAAGTATTAGATTTATATGTTTGCTTTGCCCAAGGCAGAAAAAAGTACACTTTCAGGGTTATAATATCCTTAAACCTACAACTTGCTGCTGCATAACAGGCAGAAAATGACAATTTGATTCTCCCCTCAAACTCTATTTGGGGAATGTTACACAGCGTGTAACCACATCAACACTACAAACAGAAAAAAAGTTCAGCTGAACAGAAAGACAGAAAAAACTCGCTATGCAACAATGCACTGGAACACAAAGTCTCCTGGATGACTTATTTAGATGCTGATTTCATAAACCAAAATGAAAACTACTCTTTTGCACTAATTCTATGCAGAACATATAGTGGACTTGATACACTTAAGACTTTTAATGAGTACAGACAAACAAGTTAAAATTAAATGTGGAGGAGAATTCACAGTGAATCCAGGTGAGTGTGTGTTTGTGTGTCTGTGTATAGGCAATCAACACATATCAGAATGGCAAGTGTTCAATATTCATTTTCCTGCAGTTTTTTTCTGCCCTTCCACACGACATGTTGTCTGTTGGCTCCATCTGCACTGAAATCATGCAGCAAGACAGAAAATTACAGCACACTGTCCATCATCAACTGTGCTGAAATTATAACATTAGACAGAAGCAGCTGTGGCGGATATACAATTCTCTATGAATTAATGAGCAAGCATTTTAGTCTTTGCTTTATTTCCTCCAGGCTACCACAGTTTTAACAAGGATCTGAAATAATGTCTCCTGTCCAACATGGGGTTGCTAAATGGACATAATGTGTGCAAGATGGCAGCAAGAAGCATCCCTTTTTCTGTCAGTCTTCAAAGTGGCTCTCTGGGCTGCGGCTGTAGGCTCTGATGTCTCACATCATGCTACAGAGCAGTGAGAAATAAGACACAAGTGATGTTGATGTGCCCTGACTTCTTTGTATGACGCACCAGCGACGTCCAGGGATGTGAGGCTCCCATGGGTTTGTTCCGAAGACATATTTCATTCAACACACCCAGCCATTCTAGTCATGCTCCATTCTCTGGACTTGGGAGGCACTTCTCTGTTTTCATGAATACCAAGGTGCAAAATTGCAGCAGGGGAAGACGATAAGGTGCTAAGTGGAAAATAGCACCTATCAAGACAAAATTCCCCGCATACCAAACATTGTCTGAGCAGTGATGAATGCACTTTAGAAATACTTAAAATCAGATACATACTGTGCAAAAAAATGGGATTAATGCGTCACACAAAAGTAATGGATGAGCTGTCCAATGCTTCTCTTGGGTTGCTTTCTGTGGCATCGAGCAGTGACCAAGATTACATAGTCTAATCACATCCTGTAACTGAGAACTGTCTTCATTTCCCCTGCAGGACTCTTAGATTTCAAAGTCAAGGTAACACAGACCAAACTGGATTCTAATTAAAGTTGACATCAGGTGCCTCATGCTCCTTCCCCCCCTCCTCCTCAGGCTTTCATCTAAATGATTCATGCAGAGAATACCCGGCCTTTCATGCTGTTAGGTCCTCACAAAGGAATAACAACTTGATCACACAAAGCAAACATGGACAGATTTACAATGACACCAGCACAGTGTCTGTTGCACTGACTTATAACATGTTATGTCAGGCCGGAGCGGCACTACTCAGCTGGCATTTCATGTTTTTGCAGAGGTGTTTCGACAAACATTCATGCTGGCAAATGAGAGCAAGTAAATTAAATCAGAGGGCTAAAAATGGTTTCCTAATAGAATCACAATGCATTATGAAGACAAAATACAGCTAAATATTTAGTTTCCAGGTGTGGTAATTTGAATAAGTTGCAGCCTGCTGTGAGCCTGATGTGATTGAATGGAGATGAACGTGATACGTTTGTGTCCGCCATGTGTTGCGGGCTGGAAATATGCCGTTGCGGAAGAGGAATTAGCTCAAGCACTCAGTGTCACTCTGGGTGAAAGCATCAGCTAAATGCCTACGGAAACATCAAATTGAATCCTTCTATAAAATTGCAGAAGATACAGGTAGGCTAAATAATTGCTGAATAGAGAGATGAATACTTGGAGGCTTTTTCCTCCTCTTCTAAGTGGGAAGTGGGTTTATCTCTGTGTGAGAAAGCCTGCCTTGAATTAAAGATGAGCTCCCCTTCCCTTTTGTCAGGTTATTGTGAACAACATGGCTTATAATAAACAATAACTAGAGGTATACCAAGGCAGGTTTGTTAAAAGACAGTTTGTGGACAGTCTGAAAAGACTAATCGTGACATGGACTTGCCTCCTAGGTGAGTACAAGACCTCCGTGTTATTTACATTTATTGTCTTCTTTAAAAAAAATATGTTCAATTTTAAAAAATGAAAATTCCCGCATCTCCACATGGGACTGCCTTAAGATTTTTATTTGTTTCTATGCGTCATGGTAAACAATGATAAAATGTGAGAGTCATCAATTGAGGGGAAGGACATGAAATGAGCATCAAGCGAGTCATGTCGATTCCCTGCCGTTGAGTGCCATTTCTGGCTGTAGGTTATTTTCTGCCCCTGCCGCTCATGCCTGCACACGATTTAATGAGGACTGACAGCAAATCACAATTACCAATAGAGGACATTTTAATGTATTTAAGAAAATTAGGGGGAAAAATGTAATACACAAAACGTGCAATCCATGAAGCAGTGTTTTATGTTGACATGTCATACTTTTAGGTCTTTGTTTCCTCCTAAAATACAGAGTGCAATGAAAGGAAATACATTTTGAAAATGCAGCTTAATATTGAATTTATTCTGAACAATCACTGGCAAAATTATTTACATGTGACTGAAACTGTCTGAATTTTCCAGACTTCAAACAAGGACAAAAATAAGCTGAAAACTTTAGTTAAAGCCAGTCATGGATAGGACAGGATCAAAACACAAAGAAAGGAGGAGGAAATGTTGTCAATTTTTTCCCTCCATGATCATGGGAAATGGGAAATCACAGGATCACACAAAGCAAACATGTGTGACCAAATGCAATAAAGTTGCACCAGCATGGAGCCCTGATAAGGAGACAAAGGAATGTGTTTCGTTGTGCAACAATATGTTATGTCACATGGGTGCAACAGCATGTTTCAGACTTTAACTCTCAGGATAAAAAGACAGGAAGATGCATAGTGAGGTAAAGGAAAGAAAGAGGAGTGACTGCAGTGCTTGTTAACAACAGGTGGCATAATCTTTGACATTGGTGGTTGGGAGCATCTATATAGGCCAGATATTGAACTTTGACAGTAAGTTTCCAAATCAGACTTCACCTGTGTTACCTGCCAACACCATATGAGGCCTCACCTGCTCAGCTGCTGCCGCGCTAAAACACACTACCTCAACTAGTTAATGACCCTGTATGGACATTTCAGAGACACCCTAGTCAAGTTCAGGGAAGAGTGTGTATTTTGGGAAGTATATGCTATGCCAAAATGAGGATAGATTCTGTGTGACGCAAAAGATAATAAAGCTTACCAGAGTTTAGTTAGACTTTAGAGTTTCTTCCACCCACACAGATTCTTTCATGGACTTAAAAGTGTAGCTTGCAGTCTGGCAGTGGCCTTCAATAGCTTTCAATACAGACAATGACCTGCATTCATTGCTATACATTAACTCATTAACTACAAATTGTATAATTTAGTGTATGACCTTGAAAACATGTGGCCCACATCGCGCAGTATTTTGTGTGGTACTTGCTGTGCATGGTCATTGCTTAAGATGATAGCTGATGTCTCAAAAGCACACCTCACCTGAAGGGAAAATAAGAAGTGTCAAGAAAGACAGCCATCATTATGAAGACATACAAAAAAAACAAACTAAATGCAATATAATGATACAAAAAAAACTAAATGCAATGTATTGAATAAATGAAAAAAACTTATGAAGCAGTTCCACAGCTATGTGGTTTGCTCATAAAGCTGCTGAACACATTGAAACTTTCAGCAACAACATGCACAAAAACAACTTGAGAATTCAGAGACATGTTTGCAGTGAGCTCATTGTTGTATCTAAAATAACACAGTAGAGTCTGCACAAGATGTCGCACTGATGCAGCATGTTTGACTTCTTTTCCATTAGAAAATCATTTAAAAGTTTGTTATATTGATGTTTTTAGTTGACATCAGTTTGACAGCCATTTGCATTTATGGAGTTTCATTTTTATGAAGCAAAACTGAAACATAATATTCTTCAAAAATACAAAAGCTAAAACCCCAAAGTTTGAATTTCAAGCGCAAAGAAATCAATGATGAATTTAAACTTTTTCTATTTGTTTGCAGTACATTGGAATAGCAAGACAAACAAAAAATATCAATAGATATAGTAGTCTGGTAAGGAAAAAGCAGAATTTTCAGTTCATAACAGCATCTGTCATCATTACAGCTTATGGCGAAGAGGCATGAATGCTTATGAATACATCCCACTCTGATGATAATGACATCCAATCAATGTTTGTTCATCAAATTGTGATTATTTGTCTCTATTCTAATTACACAAAACTCCTCTTTACTCCACACAATGTGAATCCATGTTGACATAACAAACACTTCATTCGGCAATTACATTCCTACATGCCCTGTTCTGCATTTCTTCATGGATGTTTGCAGCAAAGCACAGCTAATTCACTTCTGTTGTGTACAACATATGGAAGGGTTGTGTTTACATGCTTTATCATGTCGGTTCCACATAAAGAGAAAGTTGTTAAATGGGGAAAAGAACAATATTTCCATCATATTTTTCATGTGCCCCAGGACAGTCGATTCTCCTGTTGTGAACATGAACCGTTATCAAATAAATATCCTCTGAGATGGAATCCATATCAACCAGAAGTTGCAAATTTCAGAAATTATTTGCAGTTTTTCTTTGTATTTCGAGAATCGAGTGAGCAGATTGGTTCTATAAGATAAGTATTTCCATCTCATAATCTCCCTTTATCCACAATCATCTATCATTTTAAGTAGCTTTGCCTCAGCTGTGGCATTGCTCATATGAGCAACGTTTAGATTCTACAACACATTAATTACCTTATTTTGGCTGCTGTCATCATGATTTTTGGGATATGTTTTTAAAGTCATGTGCTCTGACAGGTGCTGAAGGGGTTTCTGTTTAATGTGTGAGGAGGCAATGAAATAAAGCTTCTCTGTTTGACTTTAAGGTTATTTTTCCAGGTTATTAACAGCACTGCACAAGTTGTATAAACTTTCGTAAGACCCTGTATGACTGATCACAGACACAGATCATCAGAAAGTCACCTAATGAACGTCAGAGCAGCTCCTTTGAAAAAGAATCAGGAAAAGAAAGCTGTGAGTGTATGTTAGGAGTATTTTAGGAAAAGAATCAGAGGTTCATGAACGCTTCATGTCAGTGTTAATAATCTGTATTCTGCGAAACTAATTCTTGTTACATATTTGAAAGACAAAATATGTTATTGCACAAAATATGAGCACAATAAGAATACAGTGTGAAATGTGTGTGGAGGAAATTACAGAAAATGTCTGTCAAAAAGCAAACAGCACATTTAAAAATAATTATATGCAAGTTGGACATCAACTTATTCTGCGTTTAATTAAAGAAATCCCATCTGCTCTCTCTTCTCTGCAGCCTCGGTACAGTCGTAGCTCTGTGAGTTCCTGATCTTTTCAAAGCCTTCTTGTCGAGGTCTAGTTAAGCTTTAAGAACAGTTGGGGAGTCATGGGACCTTTAACTTCAATGAGCTTTGCATTTCTGCATAATATGAGTTCAAAACTGCGAGATGGGGAATAATTTAATGAACAGGAACAGAAGAGACGATTGTTGGACTTTCAGAAAAACCTCATGCTCCTCTCGAGTCCAACTTAGCGTGCATATTCAGCATCTCTGTGTTCAAGCTACATCAGCTTTTGAGAAGCATTTTTATCCAGATAGCATTCACAATCCAAGTTCCTGAAGAAGTTTTAAATAAATATTTGGCAATTTATTCCAGGACTTTCTATTAATCATGAAGAAAACTAAATTTCAAGCTAGGTTTTAGCCAAAAAATCCTACCAAAGTGCAAAGCATCAGATTAGAACGAAAACTAATCAAAACAAGATAATGCATCTGAAATGAATTTGCTTTCTTACTGACATCCCAAAACCAAAGTTCAAGTTTACTGATTAAAAAGCTAGTTATAATGTGGTTCAGATGGTCTGCAATAAAAAGCTAGAATAAATTTCAGCCCCGGTACTCAGAAATGCTTTATTGAAAAAGGACTCCCAGATAACATGAGCACAGCTGCGTCGTGCAGCATCACAGACAGGTTGATGGTATTGCTGGACTGTTACCACAGTTAACTTTCATATATGTTTACATTTCACCACAGTCAAGTCTTTACAAGTCTCTTGTGTCACAACACTCCTTTATCCTGTTGTTGTCAGCTCCATCACAAGCTTCTGCTGGTTTTAGTTACTATGAAACACATGAAAATGCTGTTTTCCACACAGTTCCCAAGAAAAAAGACAATGCTTACATAACATGATGTCACAGAGCCAACAATATATTAATAGTACTCACTATCACTTTACTATAGAAGGAAGAAAACACAATTTCACAGCATCATTTACAGCCTTGCTAACATTTAATAATGATTAAAACCGGATTTTTTGCAAAGCAAACCAATGAATAAATTCTTGGACCACATGGTAGCTAAGTGAAGTACCCTGTCACTACAAAAACAATCATAATGCATAATTGCTTGATGTTGAGCAGAATGCTTATAATTTTCCAGCTCTCAGCCTGCACAGCGTGTGGCCTTCATACAAGTCTAATACCTAAAATGCAATGATTTGCAGCTGATTGCATTATTATAAAATATCTCTAAAAGTAAAATGCAAAATGGACTCAAAATAAAAAGAAAGGCAATAGGGGGGATGTTATGAACATGAAGGGGACAAATGATCAAGTGGAAATAAACATTCTCTTCTGTTTGTGGCTATTATTTGCTTCAAGTCAGAGAAAAGCCCCTGTTTCCCATTAGTACTATAAGCAGAGCCCCCTCCACAGGAGCACTCGGTTTAGAGAGACAAACAAAAAAAGAACATGAAGTAAAGACTCTCAGCAGTAAAGAAGCTCCTCTTCTCTTTTCTCTCCCATTTCTCCTCATGATTAGCATTTCAAACAGTTCTTGTTTTGCGTCGGGGCTTCATGCTTGTGTGCATGCCATCACAGCCTTGCAGGTGGTGGCCCGTCCAACCAGTGGAATCAAAAAGCAGCATTCGTGTATGTGTGCTTATGTGGTTGTGTGTGTGGGAGTATTTTGTTCCTCTTTGTGCTAAGGTCTAGTCTAAAGGGATCTGACCTCTTTAGGAAGCTAAGAATATGTTAAGGGACAGTGTTGACTACAACTGCTACATCCTGTAATCATAAATTCCTCAGTGTTTGTAGTCTTTTTCTTTGAACGACGCAGAGTCATGAGCCACTGACTAGGCTCACATTCTGCCACCTGAAAATCCATAAAATCTCTTTTTAAGTGTCTGCCAGCAGCTCCATCCAAACTTTGATTGAGCGCATCACAATGTGCCCAGCATTCCAAGCACAAAAACAAAGACTCTTTGCAGAAGCTGTCTGTTTGGATTGGGGGGGGGAAAGGTGCAGCATCGTTGTATTTTAAGTCAATTGTTAATAGATTGCCCTCTCTGTGGGATTAACACAAAATAGAATTGTTTCACCAAATAGGAAATTAAAATAATGAGGTCTTGCAGGTTGAAGCTCAGCTAGGAGATAACTAATTAAATCAGAATTCTTTCTTTCTCTGGCTGATGGGGTTGAAGTTGGCTGCAGCAGGTCAGGCTTGCTTCTCGCTCATAAGACAGATTTTATGTCGTGCTACCGTGCCACCTAAAATCAAATGCAAAAGAAAAATAATTCATGTTTTATTTTAGTAATTTCAGCTCCAAACTGTCCTGTCATTGCTGAGTATGTGTAACTACAGAAAGGTCCATCGAATTAATGCTGGAAGAGTGTATTTATTTCTGTTGAAAGACACACTTTGTATCATAAAGGTTTTGAAAATAATGACAATATGACAGCTGTCAGTATCCAAAATCAGGATGTAAGTGAATGAGTGTCCAAATGCATGTCTGCTTTTACAAGATGATGTAACTGCTGTGGAGTCAAACACTGGGACCAGAAGCCTGGTCCCAGTTAGACCAACAGCAGACATAGCTTTATACATCCTTCCATCCATCCATCGGCTACACCAGCTTACACCAGTTCAAGGTGATGGGGACTGGAACCTGGAATCTTTACCAGCTGCTGTCAGGGAAGAGGTAGTATACACCCTGGATCGATCGATCTATCTATCTATCTATCTATCTATCTATCTATCTATCTATCTATCTATCTATCTATCTATCTATCT
>JBAMHX010000015.1:5762532-5784518 GCA_037177515.1 Pseudomugil tenellus
GCATTTAGCAAGAGAGCCCCTACAAAGGAAGGGTGTAAGAGATTCTCTGGCTGATTTCTAGTTCGTTTTGCATTTTGTCAATGCCGTCACCACTATAGGTGACATTAGTCAGTGTCTGCGACCCACACAAGCTGCTCAGGTTGTGCAGCTCATCCAGGGTGACATAAAATGCATTTGCTGTGTGCCATTGCCCTACAGAGACATTTGGGCCACTAACGTGCATGTTTCTGCTCAAACTGTCAGAAATCGATTCCATGGTGGTGGTATGAGGGTTTTATGTCTATGTTCACAGCCCAGATGGTGTTTGCCAGAAAACAGCAGGATTGGCATGTGAGCATGGTGCAACCTGTGCTCTTCACAGATAAGAGAAGGCTCGGTTGAGCTTATTTAACAGATGTGAGTCTGGAGACGCAGTGGAGAACTGCCAGTAACATCTCCCAGCATCACTGGTTTGGTAGTGGATCAGCAATGGTCTTAGAGGGCCCCAAAGACCCCCGTGTGCAACCCAGAGGTGCCCCGACTGTCCGTAGGTACCAGTATACGATCTGCAGACATACTGTCAGAGGATGTATGACAATGTTCAGCCTCTCATGGCTGGAGTGTATCAGCACCTCTGGGACATGTCTCGTTCCATCCACTGCCTCCATGTTGCACCACAGACTCTACAGAGGTTGACAAGAGACCCGGGCCAAGTCTGGAAGCTGATCCCTTAAAAGAAGATCTCTTGTCTGATCAGGAGCGTCCCCAGATGTGCACACACAGCAAAGTAAAGGCCACACACACACACATACAAAAAGTTATTTGGGAACTTATTTGGAGGGAGAAAACTGTCTTTGATCAAGTGGACTTGAAGAAGCTTCTCATGAAGACACTGGTATTTGCTGTATTTAGAGGTTGCAAACATCTGTCCATTACGTTCAGCAGCTTTTTTTTAAAACAATCTCCACCAACTGACTGACAACTTCCCCCTACTCACCCTCTTCTCCATCGCTCATACATTCAAGACTGAGGTTCTTAGAGTATTTGTGCAGATGATAGAGTAGGACTAAGTTGTATTAGGAGTCTGAAGTGGACAGCATGAAGAGTACTGTTCCCTGTGGAGCTGCTCAATAAAACTTTTCATTTTCACCAACTGCAGTGTGTTTATAAGGCAGTAATAAATCCAGGCAGTTGTAGTTTTTCACAGTATAATGCAGGCTGTTAAATGAATTGATGTAGGATATATATATATATATATATATATATATATATATATATTTATACACTAACCCTAGAAAGTTTAGTTATCCTAAATTGAGTTTACATACTTTTTTTCTACAACAAAGTTAGTTTGTATAAATTAACATTAGCATGAAAAACATAAAATATTTGCTTCTAAAACAATTACAATAAAAAAAAAATACATAAAAAGATCTTAATTATTAAAAAATATGAGAAATAAATACAAAACATTTGCTCATGATAATAAAACTTTATCAAAGCAAAGTGCACATGATTATTCTGAACTGAAATGAGAACACAGGTCAGCACAGGACAAACACACTGCTATAAACAAAAAAAGGAACAAACAACAAAGCTCTCTTATGAAACGATTCATTCTTAGTCCAACGTATTTTCTCAAAAATGACACCTTACTCATCTTATTTACATTACAATATGAAATGTGTTGCATCACAGTAACATTGTGACCGGATGCATCAGTGCTCTTGATGTTCTGTTCAAGTGGTGAAGTTGAGCTTGAAGAGAACTGTCTGAGGTGTGGTGACATCGGCTACGGCTATTTCCTGGCCATCCGACAAGCCCAGCTCTGCATCAGAACAACACACAATTTCACAATGCGCTCTTACACACATGGACAGTTACAAATATAATGGCCACGTTTAGCCGTTTCTTATTACCTTTTAACGTTTTGCAGAGGTTTGGCCGGGTACGCTCTTCGATGGATTTAACAGACTAGAATAACAAGGTCAACAAAGGTTAAATCATCAAGAATGGCAAAAACATTGTGCAGCATTAATAAAATTTAGATTTTTCACCTGCAGATATAGTGTTTTGTTCTTTCCTTCCAGAGTTGTGGTGATGGCTGGAGATTTCATTTGCCTGAAAAGGAAATAAAAACAAAGATTATTATAGTCCTGCAGCATGAAAAGGACATGACGGGTAGGGGGTATTGCTGCTCACTCACAGAGAAGCATTCTCCGTCAAGTACTCTAAAACCTCCTGTAATTTGGCTGAAGGAGAGAACTGGAGATCCTGAGGTACTTGGCTGCAAGCTGAACAATTTTCCTGAAAATGAAGGATGATTCTGATTATTCTCTGCAGGGAAAATAGTTTATTACACTGCAGACAAAATGCTTAAAACAGCCTCATTAAGAGAATGACTAACCTTTCTCTCAGCTTCAAACATGTAGGTGTACAATCCATCCACGTCATTAAAGACTAGGTAATTATTTAAAGGAATATATGCACTGAAAAAAGGAAATATGTCATAAAATGATGCTCAAATGACAAAGAGAAAATGAACATGATTTGCGCGTTGAGTTGCCGACCTTGTAGCTATTTTAAAAACTTCTGTAGCGCAGGCAGCTGTGGAGAAGAACATTTTAATTAAACAAATCTGAAATCATTTTAAAGCAGCTTTCAGATATTCATACAACTATAGTAATTATGTCTTCAGTGTCCTCGACACTCGTCGCACATGCATGAGAATCAAAAAGAGCATCACAAAACCCTGCGATTAAGATATTTCTGTTCTGCAGACGTCATTAGAATCTCACATCTGTTACCACATTCATGCAACGTGTTTTCACAAATGACAGCTTATGTAGAATACGTTTGTGGATTGGACAAACAACTTCAGAGCCGTGACATATAAAACATGCCTGCTGGCGAGCAGCGAGGTCAGCAACACCTGCTATCAAGAAAATGGTCATAACAAAACCCGGGAAGGAGCTACAGATACAAATACACATCACTGATTCCATCCTCAGGTTTTCCTTGTGGCTACATGTGGAAGTATCAAATATCCGTTTGATGTAAAAAAAATATATATAAATAATAAAAATAAGATTACGTTTTTAAATGTGTTGATTCGTGGAAAAGAGCTAGATGGGAATTTTAAAACACCACTCGCGATAAGAGTTTTGATTGATAGAATTTAAGTGCTACTACTGTTTTAACCTCCCAAAAAAGAAACCAATATGTCCATTAACTAGAAGGTTGTGAACTGGAAATTAGAGCCGTTGTGTGAAATTAAAGCACATACTTTTAAATAAGTGGCAATTGTGACAGCTCAATTAAGCTCTTTTTATATTTTATCACTAACATTCTCAAAACACAACATAAAAATGAACATAAAACATCTTCACACCCTCTCTGTAACACAGTGACAACAGATTGTGTTCAGTGAGAGGTTTGTTCATGATCGATGTAGGACTGAGAGGTACAGAAGATCATTTCGTCCAGTAGCCATCAGGATCAAGAACAAGACAATTTGATTTTATTTTCTTATTATTAAAAAAAAAGCTACTTCAATTTGATTTTCCCTGAAAATGGATAAATAAAGTATTTTTCATTTCAAAGCCCTTATTAATACAAGTTCCATACCAGCAATAACAGCGTTTGTTGATGCCACAGCGGGAATAATCCTTTTCACAACTCCTGCAACATAAGAAACAATTAAAGACTTCCCATGTCCTCTACTGAATAAAGACATAGAAGGAAGCAGGAAGTAAATGGAAGACTTGGTGCCGTGAGAAATTAACGTTAAATAAATTCATTCACAGCTTTACCTTGCGTGAGTCTGTATGTCACTCCTGTGATGTTGAACTGTGCTGCTCTTTCTTGGGATCTTTCAAACACCCACTGGATGTGTTCGGGATTGTCTCCGTCTAAACTCGTATCTAATGGAGAAGAAAACCGGAGTTGTTAAACGAAATCAAACACAAGCATGAAGGAGGATGTAATTAGATGCAAGTATGTCTGTATACCTCCGAATGGCTGTTCTTTGGGCCACTGTAAGATTCTGGCATATTCGATGCAGTGTTCCGGTAGCCTGGGCATCGACGCGATGGTGCACATGGGGAAATTTATCTGTAGATTGTGAAATTAGACTTAGTCGTAGGCAGAGCATTTAATGACGTACCGGAAGCTATTTTTATATTTTGCACATTAAAAGTAGCAAAATACTGTGGCCAAGAGACAATCACATGAAAGATTTAGCAGAAGTGTTTTATTCTGATACTTTTCTGCTTTTTTCTCATTTTTTAAATGTAATTTCTTTTATAATAGTTTCTGACATATAATTTGGTGCATTTTAAGGTTTTTCTTGTGCGGTTTGCAGCATTGTACTAAGATGGCCTCTTATCCACCAACTCTTTACCCTGGTAAATCATTTCTGAATATTAGAAATCCCTGGAAATGTTAGTGGAAAACTATCATTTTCCTTTTTCTATTCTTTTAAAGAGTCTCCTTTTTTGTAATAAAAGCAAATGTTAATGTGAAACAGACCCTGCTGCTGGTCTGTCACCAGTTACTCCTAACAGGTGTAACTGCTTGTGTTTATGATGTAATGTTTTTGGTTTTTTTTAAAGATGCAGATGGTAACAGCAGACAGAAAAGTGACAGCATCCCTTCCTGAGCAGCACAGATGCTTGCTCAGACTCTAAACACGAGCAGAACAACAATCATGTTCTAAGCAAACAGATTGGCAACTAATATAAAAGGTGTGCAGTACCTGTGGTGGGTACAGCTCCAATGTACAGTCAATGCATGCAGTCATGCCCGGCAGAATGACACGTGCATTTCCTTTAAAGCCCTCTGTCCCTCCATCAATGAGGGGGATGATGGAACTGGGATCCAGGACTCCATCTTCATAGCTTAGGAGGGAAATCTGAAGAAAGTAAAAGTCAATCGAAACTTTTCTCACTGAAATAAAGTTGCAGAAAACTGATGTTTTATTTTTCTCTTACCAACATGCCATTCATCCAGCGTCTGGCGATGATGGAGTCCAGTCCACAGACAATAATGTGAAATTCTGCAAAGAGAAAATGAGTATTTTAAAATTAACATTATGTTTCAAATGGGTTTTAGGAAAAGAGGCGCCAGATAAACGCACTTACGCCTGTAGAAGGACTCATCAAAGTCCTGAATCTTTTTAAAGTAACTGCATGTTATAAATAAGGAAGAAAAGTCAGTAAAAATAGATTTTACAGCTACGCTATAATGGAGTTGTTTGTCAAAGATAGATGTGAAGGATACGGGACTACTTTGCATCCTGGGACACGGCTGTTGACAAAGTCAGCGGCTACTTCTGCTTTTGGTCTTCCAACATCTTTGGGCCTAGACGATTGCAAAAATCCACTCATCAGACAACAACTGTAACTCCTTATATAATGTGATCTACCACAAAGGTCTTTTTTTAAAACCCCAGGGGTTGCAGATACTCAAAGAAATATTTTTAGACAAAAACATTGTGTTTTAAACAGTTTCATCATAATATGATGCACATTTTTAAGAAGCAAACTCTGGGATTACAGAAACACACTGACACAATTTCCAATCCTAGCTCCTACAGTAAAGAAAACAAACATATAAAAACCAACATACTACTAATACAGATTAAAACTACAGAATAAGTTAAATATAGTATTAAAACCTACCTAAAAAGAAACTGCCTGTTGAGGTTTGACACATCAATTGTATCCATATCGACCACATGGATGTGACGAAATCCCGACAGGGCCTTCAACAAAACATCACAGTGTAAGCATCACTCATCTCAAGCAATAAACATGGCCTGTGTCACAAACACTAATACCACACCAATCAACGACACTCCATACCAGGTTTTTAAGGAGCTCACATCCAAGTCCTCCAGCACCAATAACCAGAATCTTGCAAGTCTCCAACAAAAACTGCAGAGACTGATCCGACAGAAGCATCGGGATGTTTAAAGAGTTGCATTTCAGGCATATAGAACTATAACTTTGCAGTAGTGAGATTTCAGTGACACCTCAGTGCTTGCTTCAAAGTCAGGATGGGTGAACGGGCCTGGTCTCTCCAAAAACTTCCGAACATGGTTCCAGCGGCCATCCCAGTCGCAACTGCCGTCTTTGTGTCCACCGTCAACAGCCATTCTGGAAGTAAACAAAACAACACAAAAGACACTGAATGTGTACCATAAGCACAGCTTTACAATAAATCCCAATATGATGGTGAATAAAGCCTCAAATTCATGAAAATAACTGGAGGATCCATTGACATTAACAGAACTTGTATTTAATTTTCAGTCTTGCTTTCCATGAGCTGTTGTTGCTGACATCTACTCCAACAATAAGTTCCAACCAGTGGGGTGATGGTGAGTGTGGAGATGACTACCTTAAACGCAAGTAGTATAAAGCAAAATTTAGTCGCACAAAACTGCTGAGAATATGCTTATTTTACTGGTACGATACTGAATATCATGTCATTTTACTTCTTTAAGTTCCTGTGAAGGAGGAAATCTCGCAGGTTTAGACTTACAATCCAGGCTTAGAAAGTACATTTTTGCTTAGCGGCTGTGATTTTCATGTGCCTCAAGCCCCATGCATAATTTTAATTATATGCAGTATTCATTTGATGATATACTATTGATTTACTGAATAATATCTTTATTGGAGTTAAATAACAAATAGAAATTGACTTTTACTAGCCGCTTATCTGGAATCTCACGGCCACTTTCTCTCGGGAGCTGTGTAATAACGCTTTCAGCTTTAAATTGTACTTTAGCCTTTTTTTAAACATACTTAACTTCTTATTGCAAGTTTCATTCTTTTATTTTGTACCTTTGCATTACTGAATCAAAACCAGATATAACTAAATCATGTTTAGTGTAGCTGACTCAGCTATCTGCTGTTCTTGAAAAATGGTTGACTGGTGCAATGCAGTATCAATAAACTTCCCGTGTTATTATTTTATCTAACACTAACTAAAGTGGCTGGTCTCTGCTAATAATAATAATTCAATAAAATGTTTATTTTCATGTCTTCTGGCCCAGCAGTCGCTGCTCAATGTGCAACGCAAACCTGCCGCCAGTCAGACCTTTATTTAGCATTCGTCACTAACTTCTCAGTCGGGTCCTCTATTCGCCTTCTTTTCTTCTCCCTGGAAATAAAATGTAAACAAGTGTTTGAGTGTGTTGTTTCACATCAAAGAGCAAATTTTGTTGTTCCAAAAATATATATTTTTCGTTCATTTAGACTTACGGCTCCTCGACATCCGCCATACTTTCACGGTCCCATGTCCTCGATTCTGACTGCTGCGTTCACGGACATCAAAGCCGCGTAGAACACTGCAGTCTTTGCAAACAAACTACGTCCATAGTCTTTATTATTTTACAAGAAACAACAACGAGTTAGATATAATAATAATAATAATAATAATAATAATATCTTAACAGCTTCTATGTGAAAGTCAAAGAGTAGCCTAAGTATTCTGCTGTAATTTTTGTTGTTGTTCCCATTAGATTGGATTGCTTAAGCGCATTTCTACATTTTTAGAAAACGTTATTGCAAAGTAGAATTTAATTAAGAGCTATTTAGTTCACTGTTCCTTTCAAGAAATGATATAAAATTGTCGTTTCTCTTTAAGGGTGACTTCTTTTCTTTATTTTTCTTTTCTTCTATCTAATTTGTCATTTGTAATAGACCTAATTAAGTTATAGCCTATTCTATTTTCAATTTGTGTTCCTTTACATGCGCTACGCCGCAATTTCGTGTGGACGTGGGAAACTCCAAACGCCTCACAACGCACTGATCTCGCGAGAGTATACATCCTCGTTTGACTTCCCCTCTGGGCCCTAAAACTGGGAGATCAGCTGACCTGTCAAAATATTACGCAGCGCGTGCTGGTCTGTTTGTTTGGTTTTTTGACCGCACGCTGAAGACATGGCAGGGAAAATGGAGCTTGCGCCCCTCAGACCATGGGACGATTTCTTTCCCGGAACGGACCGGTTTGCTAAACCAGAGTTTGGGGATTTAACTAAATGGAACAACAGAGTTATCAGTAATTTAATGTACTACCAGACGAATTATTTCGCCGTGGCCGTGGTGGTTTTCATCATAGTAGGGTGAGTCCTAGCTGGTAGCTAGCGGAAACAGACTGTCGCTATGCTAACTCGCCTGCATACCTTTGTCCACACCCATGAAGAGTCCTCACCCAAGTTTTAAAGTCTTTATTTTTTGTCGTCATGGAGATGTTTAAAACATTGATTGTCTGATTAATTATTTCTGTAAAAACCTACAGTTATGAAAAGAGTGACGTTGTAGTTTGTAGGTTCTGCGCAAGTGTTTCATCAACCACAGATTGTTCTGAGATAATAAAAATGATCAATGCTGCTACATTTAGCTGTGGAGTTCCGAACATCACAGCTGTAGCCATACAGACTTCCTCATAACGTGCTTTGTAAAGAGGATGATGCGGTGGAAACACAGGCCTCGCAGCAAGCTTCAGCTACCTACCTTTACATTAAAACCATGAGGCTTTTTTACTTCTACCACCAGGTTGTGCTATTTGCTATTCACAACGTGTCATTTTTCAGGTTCCTGAATCCATTTGGCATGTTTCTGGGAGGTGCTGTGGTGTCTCTGGTCTTCGGGGGTTCTGTGTGGGCTGGAGAAAACAAGACCACAATCAAGAACTTCAAAAAGAAGAATCCCACTCTGTTTGTGATTGGTGTGATGATCACCAGTTACTTTCTGCTGTCACTGTGTGGTGGGGTCATGGTCTTCATCTTTGGCATCACCTTCCCTTTGCTGTGTAAGTCTCATATAATGTACACACATGTCTTCCCACATCAGACTCTTCTTCAGGTCTAACGTAGACATTTAAACCCGAAGCTCTGCTAATTTTTAGCTTTACATTAAGCTTATGTCCAGTGTTATGGCTAAACTGTTACAGTAAGTGATGATTCACACAAAGTTGCTTGCTGAAAATGAGCAAGGTGTTCCTAAACGCCCTCTCATTCTGACTCAGAATACATATTGCTCAGTATGTTCAACAGTTCAGACACGCTCATGCCCAAGATCGTAACAAAGTTATAGACGAACCATCCGCAGAGAAGTTTCAGCGAGTTGGATCTTTAGCAACTTTTAAGTTCTGCCAAATAGAGGAAGCGGTCCGATTACATCCCAGGAGACATGCCCACTCCTGCCTATGTTGACGGGTTGCTATGGGTTGTTGATTTGGAAAGAACTGCATTTGCTAGCTGATGTCATACGTTCACTATCTCCCCGCTATGGAGCTAACATTTTGCCTGGTGTTACACCTGCTACTGTGTCAAGCTGTAATAGCAGAAGTGTCACTTTTTTTGTTGTTGTTTTTTCCATAAGATGTTTACTAAAAAGTATCTATTTTTCTAAGCAATAACACAAGCTTGGTTGTGTTTTTCCCATAGTAATCCTGATCCATGCCTCTCTGAGACTCCGCAACATGAAGAATAGGCTAGAGAACAAGATTGAAGGTGTTGGGCTGAAGAAGACTCCTATGGGTGTCATTATGGATCTCCTGGATCAACAGGAGGAGAGAATGAACAAGATTCAGGATTTTATTGAAAGTAAACTGAAGGAGTAAAACTTGAGCTGAGAGGAAACTAGTGTCATAAAGTTTGGATTTATATGTGTGATGGTTATTTGCTGTGTCACAGTTTTACTTCCTCCCCCTTCACACATGTAAAGTTACTGACATTTGCATTCCCCCTTGTCTTATTTCCGTTATTAACTTTTGTTTACTTCTCATTCACATAGTTGTTAGACTGTTTTTGAAGTGTGTGGATGAGTTGTACCATAAGGTTTGTGCAATCATTATTATGTGATCAGGGTGTTAACCTGGTACTCAAAGGTTTGAACATTTCCATGTCTAAAACCAAGTGCGTTGCTGACAGCACACATTGTTTTACAAGATGGCTGGGTATATTTTCAGTGGAATATCTTAACAGTAAAATAAATAGTTCTGTTATTGAATTGTTTCACCTGTTTTAAAAGCAAAATAAGAAACTTTCTTCTCAGTTTGCTACCTCAAAATGAGCTCATTTGTTTTACATCTCACGTAAGCAACACCTTGAGAACTGCTGGCTAAACGGCAATAAGTTACCCCTGTTGTGTCAGAAGAGTTCTGACCTGAGATCAGTTTAAGTAATAAGTTATTTACAGTATTTGGTGTCATGACTTGACTGATGACATAGAAGTGTGTATTTTTTTCCAGCTGTCAGTAGTTTATGTAGTGCCTGGTCATACAGGCTGGCCTGAGTGTATCTGCTCTGATCACAGCTATGCAATACTGAAAAATGAATGGCAAGTGCAGCTTTCTTTGTATTAAGATATGTGCAAGTTTGATTATTTTCTTTTTATAATATAGCATGCAGAAATGTGCAAAAAGGTTGCAGAGTAGACATCCTTGTGGAAATCCCTACCAAACTCCCTGCCCTTCAGCAATGCCAAATTAAGTGTACCATCTGTAAAGTGTTTATATATCTAGTATTTATTTGCAGGTGTCATTAGTTACTTTTTTGCACAAGCACATTGACTCCAGTCTGTGCATGCAACACTGACACATAGTATGTATGCATCGTATCCATCATATATAGCTACATTTTTATGTCACTTTTTCAGTCTTGTAAAAGGAAGCAATGAACATGACTGTCCTCTATAAAATACAAATAAATTTTATTTGGTTTATGCTGTAAGTCCTTTTTTGTAAAATCATTACATTATATATATTTATTTTATTATATATTTTAAAATCAATAATTTTGCTGAAATAAATTAAAAGCTCATTTAAAATATCACTGCATAGGGAGATAATGGTCAACAAGGTATATGAATATTTTTAGGTAACTGGAAAAACCTGCAGACTTATTAGGCTACCACCACAAAATCGAAATAGTTGTGCACCTTTGGAAGGAATGAAACATCTGCTCAGTAAACTGAATCCAGTCGGTTTTTAACAGAAAGAAAATGATAGGTTTAAAACACTTTCATATCAGTTTAATATTTGGTATTCGGACATTTGCCACTGCATTGATTGTTTTAGGAGATTGCGTCATGTAAATAAGATAAAAACAAGTGGATCATCAACCAAAGTTCTTGTGTAATGATTACAAAATTCATACAACACATGTAATGTGACTAATACCAAGTATGTGTCAAACAACAAACACACATGACAGTGTGTTGTAATTGCTGAAGCTGTGAGTCTCAGAGCAGACTTGTTTCACTTGATTCCAGGACTTTTGGGAGTGGCACCTGCAACAGTGACAAAAGAAACGGACAAAGAGTTTACTTGGATGTCTGAGACAGGACATGCTGTTCCGAATCTAAACCTTTTCTCAGTTAAATCAGTGACTTTAGCAACACACCCTTATATGATTTACCCCCCTTCATTAATTCCTGAGTACTTACAGATTTGAGGTAAGCCACGTTGCTCTTTTTGATTTCATCTAAAAGCTGATCACGAGGTGTAAGATCCACCTTCGGAGGCACCCGTCTGCGAGGCACAGGTTTCAAAGTCTTTATCACATCCGTCAGGTTGGCTTTTTCCTCTGACATCTGTCCAGTTCCTGCATCCTTAGCTTTAGGAGTCTTCCTCAGTTGAAAACGTGGCCTCTCTGGTGTCACATCATCCTTTGGATTTAGCTCCAGTAATGGATTACGTTTCTTGGGAGTCCTCTTTAACTGGACATCCCTTAATGGGTTTGATGATTCAGTAGTGGGTTGTTTGGGAATGCTGTTGTGTTTGGGCTTCTTCTGTGGTTCTGGCTGCTCTGTCTTACGCGTTTGAGGAAAAATGTTGACGTCTGATGAAGGTGGGATGAGTCCATGCTCTTGAAGGAGTTCAAGAGGCGGTATGTATCCCAGCATCTCCAGTAAACCAGGGGGCAGATTAAGACTGTTTTCATACATCTGCATTAGCTCCTTCTGCTCCTTCCGTTGCTGCTGCTTCTGCTCCTCCTTCCTCAGCTGCCTCTGCCGGTCCAGGTTTCTGGTAAGAATGTTGGTCACCACCATTCTGGGCCCTGGCAGCTCAAAGTGGTAGCCCATCTTCAGGAGGGTGTTGTTGGCCTTGAGCAGCCGAGAGATCTCCATCTCAGCGTGGTGACCAAGCATGTGCCTTTGGTTGTGAAAACGGAGCTCTGTGAGAGTCTCATTGAACTGGAGGCAACGGATGATGGCGACGATGCCTTTTCCAGTTACGAAATTTGACTCGATGTTTAAGGTCGTAATACTGCGATTTTCCCTCAACATGTTAGCCAAGCTGAAAGCGATGCTTTCATCCACACCGGTGTTGGCTATGCTAAATGTTTTAACATGTCTGTTTTTCTTTAAGGCGTTGACGTAGTCCAGCAGCATCTCTTTAGGAATGTTTTCTATATTGTTGAGGTTTACCTCAGTGATGGCGGGACTGTTGTTACGGAGCTTGTCAAGAGTCGATTCCAAGTTGGTCTCATTTCCTGAAGGCCGAGAAGTCATTTTTATGTTATTCAGCGCCAACTTTGGGATTTTTAATTTGTTTACTTTAATCTGTTCTCTCTGTGGGAGTGGGTCAGTAGCTTGATTTGTTTCAGGGTTGTCTTGAGCTTCATGGGTAAGTAAGCGATCGATATTTGCAGCTTTATCTTGACCATCAGTGTTCTGAACCTTTTCCATTGAGTCTGAAACAGTTTGATCCTTATCTTCATCATTTAATGCTCCTTGTTCTGTGATTTGTGGGGATTCAGCATGCTTTTCTGTATTCCCAGGTTTGACAAGCACAGTTAGCTTCTCTTTTTCCTCATCTTTTAGATTGATTCCTTCTTCACATTCAACTCCTTCATCCTCTTCTTCAATAATTTCCTCAATTATTTCCTCTATAATTTCTACTCCATCCGGATAGTCGCCAACCTCCTCCTCAATGACTTCCTCAATCACTTCATAGACCTCATATTTCACATCGTCCGAGTTTCCTTCAGTTTCTGTCTTTTCAGCCTCTCCCTGTAACATTTTCTGAAACAATATAGAAGAGCATTAAGATCATTAAGATTAATTCTTACTGTGGTTTAACTTTTTACATCATACTCTAAATATACAAAAGAACATTTGAGTTTGAGCTTTTACCTCACTGGGCAGCAGAGTTGCAGGCACTCTTTCTTCCTCGAGCATGCGCTTAGACTCTTTTTCCCAGTAGAGATAATCAACCAGGGATCTGTGGTCAAATGTTCCTGTTGGAGATTTTTCCGTCTGGTCCTTCTGTCTCTGTCCTACAGGTACACTCTCATCTGGGGCGATAATGACATCCATCTCGCTCTGGAGCTCTTTAAGCTCCTCGGGAGAAAGCATAGCAAGGATTTCATCTTCATCAATGTCTTCTTCACTGAGATCATCAAGGTCTTTACTGCTAGACATTTCTATACTCTCGTGATATCGAAAGATAGAATAATTCCTGCTCAGTGTGAGACAGAGCGAACTGGAAAGCCTCTGGCTTAGACTACAGCTAGAAACGGTTTGCTTCAATGCTTCTAAAATTAACTCGTGGACTGCATGGAAGATATTTACGGTACAAGCAGGGGTGAGACGCTGACATTCTTTTTTCAGCTCCTTCTCCCAGCTGGCCCGGCTGTTTGGGATTTTCAAAGGGCAGTTGGGATGACATTTGCTTGTTGCAAAAGGAAAGTACAGGACTGATGGGCGCAGGTGGATCCTTTTTATGGGCCTGCTGGGTGGGATTTGGTACAGAGACAGTGCACAGCAAATCATAGGCCAGAGGAGGTGGTTTGATTGCCTTTCTTTGACTTTTGTCTAACTTTGTTTAGATCGTAGCTCAAGAAAAGTTGAATATTTTTGTATTTTATTTAATCAGAATACATGTTCTGATTAAATCTAGCGTGCCCAAACTGTTGACTAGTATTGAACATAGATAATTAAAATCACTTTTGGCTGTATCTCTCTAACTCTCTAACTATTTACAATTTGATTTTGATACTCTGTATACCTGTTTAGGTCCTCAAGAGGATGAGCTGTATTGAATTTCACAATTATTGGATTTAGTGTCTCCCCACCAGGTGGCGCTTTATTCATGAAAAGTCAGATTTTTGGCAATATCTCTAGAACTATTTGTCTATCTTACCTGATATCAAGTGCAAATGAAAAGTCATGACCTCAGGGAACAACCTGTATCAAATTTCATGATTATTGGATTTATGGTTTCCCCACCAGGTGGCGCTTTATTCACGGAAAATCAGATTCTTGGCTATATCTCTGGAACTATTTGTGCAATTGACCTCAAACTAAGTACAAATAAAAGGTCATGACCTTAGGATGCATCCTTTCCTGATGTCATACCGGGCTAGTTCAACGTTTCCACACCAGGTGGAGCTTTGGGACTGAACATGTGCGTCTTATTATTATTGTATTGTGTCAATTCAAGGATTGGGGAATTGGAGGATTGGGGGTGTTTAGAGATTTACCCCTAGGCGTTGCTTCAGACGACATAGGCCTTGTTGAAAATAAAATAAGCTTGCATCAGGAGTACAGACAACATCTATCTGTAAATATCTCCAAGCCAATTCCGTTATAAATTTGATCAGAGTTTTGTTCTTGGTTTTTTTTTTCACTTAGCTGAGAGTAAATTAGGACATTTTTAAGGTACACTCATGTGTAAAACGGGATTCAAATCAACCCAAAAAGTTTTAGTTTTTTCGTTATGTGTATGTTTTTTAGAAGTTTCTTTAGAGTCAGGCTATTTGCCTGTCCTGATATTAATGCTATGCTAACTGCCTGGCTGTAAGTTTATGCTGAACACACAGAGAAGAGAGTTGTTTTTATTCGATTATGGCATCAGGAACTAAAAAATCTTGCTGAAATGACAAACTTTTTTTTCTTTTACTGCTGACACAATAACTCACTAAGTATTTAGCTGACCTGAACAGAATGGTAACCAGCAGCTCGAGTCTCTCAAACAAAATGACAACAACCTCCATGTATCACACATGTATTTATTCACCTTCTCATTTTAAATGGAAAATATCTTATGATACTACCTAATGACATATTACTACACACTAACTGTACAAATTTGTGAAAAAAATATGTGGATGTTTGCTTGTTTTTATGGCAGTGTTTTTTTTTTATAAAAAAAAAAGATTTCACCACCATGCATTTAAAACACATTACTGCACAACCAAGACAAATGGCTCTATAAACAATATTGACATTGTACATTCTGATTCAACATTTAAAAAAATTAATAGAAAATCATCCAAACCGGCTCTAATGATCAAATCAGCTCTTGCCCTGTTATGTTTTAAGCTCTCTTCAGTATGTGCACATAATTCTTAACGCTATTTTAATGACGTGATGAAAATAATGATTGTTTTTATTCTATGATCTACTGATTTGTATAAGGCAGTAGCCAGTTCTTGTTAAAATACATGTTGACATTTTTAACACATGACAGGGTTTGAATCCAGTGCACTATGCAACATCTTGACACATTCTCATCTGCCTGTATAATTCTTCACAAGGCACATGGGAAAGTCATTCAAGAGTGTCATCACTGTGTTCAGAGCAAACTTTAACATGAGGACAGAGTATGCCTCTGCAAAACCCTAAAGCACATAATATCTCCTATACAACTGCATTTGGTGGCTGAAAAGAAGTGTTACAGCTCCTTTCCCCTTCATGTGCTGTGGGTCATGGCTTTGTTTGTGCCAAAGTGTGGTTTGGTCCTCTTCAGTGGATGCTCATGTAGCTTCCATCCAGGGGAAATCTGTTTGCAATGACACAAAACGGTGTCATTTTAATATTTAAACACAAGAATAAAGACAAACAATTAAGATTTTATTGAGGGATAAAAGTAAATAAATAACTGAATGTGTTGAATATAACTGTGGCTTTATGGAAGTCACATTTTAATGGTTTGATGGGCTGCTTTGGAGATTGAGTTAGGTATTTACTAATCCATGATGATCAGGCGTTCATACGGAAGAGTATTAGGGCCACTTGAAAAAACAAAAAAGAATTCTGTCTTCAATCTCAGAATTCAGACTTTTTTCTCAGAATTCTGACTTTAATCTAAGAATTATAACATGACTTTTTTTTATCAAAATTCTGACTTTAATCTTGGAATTCTGACATTTTTCTTGGAATTCTGAAGGACATCATTCTAAGGACATCTAAGTTTTAAGTAAAATGACTCCTGAAAACACTGCCATGAAATTCTGCACCAACATTGTTGTTTCTATTAGTAATATTTGATAATCTTTTATCCAAGTATTTTTTGTTTCAATTTGTCTAATAACAGCTTTAGCATGATAACATAATTAATGATCTCACATGGTAAAAATAGTAAACATTAACTGGGTGACACAATCAATAATGCTAGTATGCTGAGGTGAGCTTTCAAAGCCCTCTGCATTTGAGCTACAGCCTAAACAAACTGTTATGGGAGATTTCAGATCTAACTTTATTCACTTTATGAATGTCTTATTCATTTCACTTATAAGAGAAAACTTGGCCTCAGCACCATGTTACATGTCACATTAACAGTAAAGTAACATTAAACTAAGATCTGACCAATAAAACTGCTTCAACATTTTCAGACTTTACTATACGTAGTTCTGTAGCCTTGATGCTACAAGATCATCTTTATGATGACTGTAATGTAGGGCGGAAAAAAAAGATGCTTCCCTGATGAAAGAAATAAATACATAACCACAACATGAACAGATGATCAAATTAAGTTGCATAAAAGTAAGAGATGACTGACGATAGGACATCAAGATGAAAATGACAGGCACCACGACACAAAGCGTCCCACTGTGTTTGGTCTCACCCTTAAGTGCTAGATTGGTTGTCTGACGGCTCATCTGTAATATTAGTCTCAGGGTCAACCACATCTACTGATTCAGATTTTTTAGCTATTGTGTCAGACTCTTTGTTTTCAGGAGAAAATCTGCACATGTGATCGTTAACAGTGCGAGCAGTGAAGGAGAGAAGAAAGAGAGAGAGAAAAGATCCTTGTGAGAACGTTTTATCTGAATGCGTACAGATTACATCAGCAGTGTACAGTCACAGGATAAACCTTTAAGCTCTTAGTGCCTTGCTGATTTCTGCTTGCATCCACAATATCTGGGTGGTCAGGCTTTGAGCAGCACTCACCTGTTATGTGTAGGACTGCGGTTGTACAGACTCGCTGGAGCTCCAGGCTGAGAGTACTGAGGCACGTCCGGTGCATCAAACTCTGTCAGGCCTACTGCCAGCTGGTTGCGCCAGTTCCCTGTGCTCTCTGCTGAGGACACTGAAATAGTCGGCACAACAAAAACACTCAGCTGAAGTTGGAGGGCTGCACTGTTGTAATTATTGATTGTGGAAAATGTTTAATTCAGTTTAATGTTAACATTGCAAAACAGATTAGCTCTAACATGGAATAGTGATTAGTTATCGCTAAGGAAAATCATAACACCTGAAGAGAAAGAGGTGGTTCTGCTGGAGTGGCTGAAGGCTGCTGGCATGGTTTGGTAGCCCAGACTCAGCTGAGAGCCGCTGTCAAAGTCATATCCACCCATCAGTCCTCTCCCTCCCTCCCTGTGGCCTTTGCTCCGGTGGTACCAGCCTCTCAGATGCTCTGCCACAAGGGCCTTATGCATGTTTTTGGCCAAGAGCTCATTTCTGGGTCCCTCTCTGCTCCGCGGCGGCCTCACTGTTGCATAAGGATTCTGTGAAAGACTATCTGCGCCATCGCTGCTGTAGTGCCTGAATCTATCATGTCCATGAAAGCCATTCATGTGGTAGGAAGGGTTGACGTTGTAATGACCTTCAACTTCGTTCTCGTACACGTAGGCACCGTTAGTGTAAGGCTCCATGTCCGGGCAGGGATACCCGGCGACGTAGTAGGCACTGGGTGCATAGTGTGTTGAGGTCTCACATGAGTAATTACAACCAGAATGGTGCTGGACCAAGTTGGGCATGCTTCCGGTGTTGCCGTACGCTGCCACTTTCCTGCGAAGACGATGGATGGTTGAGGTGCGGGAGTCCATTGTATTGTATTGGGAGTTAGTTGCCCCGCAGTAGTCCAGACTGGACTGGCTTGTGTAGGAGGAGCAGTCTTCTAACACCTCTGTGCTGTTGTTACGGTCAGCTGGCGACAAGATAAACACTGGCTTCTCTGAGTCTGTGTCTTTTCTTAGCTGAGGTTGAGATTCCAGACTTCCACTGCGATGCCTGAAGCAATGAGGAGACCCCTCCAACCTGTAGAGAAGAACATTTGAAATGTTTCTTTAAAGAACAAGAACGTTAAAGGATATAGTTTGGATTTTACAGGAAAAATAAAGATTGGATTTATATGAAAGTTTTAGTAAGAGGTTGGAGGTGTGGAGAAGGAGGGATTTAAATGGAAGATGTTATCAGGAAGTAGGATTCACAGTAGGTTGGTAGTGCAGAAGAGGGAAGACCACACCTGAGCTGGCTGCTGCTGTAGGCGTTGCGAGTCATAACCGGGGTGGGAGGCATGCTGCGTGGATCTCTGGGAAGTCTGGGAAGGGTTTTAAAAGGACTACTGTGGGTGGAGGAAACTTCTCTTTGATTCTGGTAGTAATGAGAAGGCTCCTGGCCATCAAAGGCTAAACTAAAACAGGTTGAGGTAGTAGGACAGGATAAAAAAAAGGGATGAGTTGTGTGGAAAGGAATGAGGCTGCAAACATTACACAACAAATATTGTAGGGTATGACAATGCATTCTTAATAATAATTAAATAATAATAATAATAATAATAATAATAATAATAATAATAACAATAACAAATCAGCTTTGAACAAAGTCTGAACTTGTAAAACCAACTGCACTCAGTTACAGATTTAAACAGACAAAAACATAGTTAAGGAGATAGATTTTTGTTTCCAACCTGCAGTGGTTTTTGTGGTGATTTCCTGTTGTAGATCCTTGTCTCTCTGCGTCGTATTCTGCTCCTAGCGATCGCATTGGACTGAGCTGAGGGGAACCTTGGACCGAGCGTGACCGTGGCCTTTGACCTGCAATATCTGCATCATCTAGATTTAGACAATAAAAATATTTTTCTTTTTCCTCACCATTTGAAATATAATCAGTACTGCTGCAGGTCCGATGATCTTTGCGCTGACAGCATGTGTTGTTTGACTCACCATCATCCAGAGGGAGACTAGACAGAGAGCTACAGTCTGACCGCACAAGTTCATCTGGAGGGAGAGAAAATAACTCCATGTACAATGCGAGAGTGGCTGAATGATTAACGCAGGAATACAATATAGATCAGCTTGCAGCTCACCTGCGATAATCACTGATGCCCGCTGTGTCGGCTTTTTCCCCTTTTTGATTCTGTACTGGTTCATCTCATCTTCTATCTGTTGAAGTTTTTGCATGGCGTCCAGACAGTTTCTTCTCCTCTTCTTCTTAACCGTTTTACAAATTTCTGATTCGTTTGCAAGCTTTTTAGCTGCCTCCACAATCTTTTGCTGAAGGGCAAATCTGCTCTCCAGGTTTCTCAGGAAGGGATCCTGGACAAATCACAACCCCAACGATCAGATGAGGTAACAAGTACTCATCCATTCATGAAATACAGGTCAGATGATCCAATAATGTAATCAGTGTTTGTTTCTGATGAGTGAACTTTTAATTTGGTGTTCAAATATAAGGTCTAATATTTATCTTATCAGCTGCAGATTTAGTTCTTCCACATTGGACTCAGTGTTGACAGTGAATTAAAAACTATGTTATGAACCAATGTGTGGTAATATTCATATGTTTCTCTTTTTTCAATCCAGTTGCATGAATAAACCACATACAGTGGTTCCAAAGTACTTTGTTCCAGCCAAAAGAGCTTCCAAAGAACTGTTTTAAGCTGCATATTTTATATCCCGTGAAGTATTTGTCATATTTTCATCATGTTTGCATGCTTGGTCAAAAGCCCCCAGTGTAATTCCATTCTGATTCATTAAAAAAAAAACCTAACTCAGCACTTATAGATGGACCAAATCTGGTGATAAATCTTGTTTACAGCATTCTGACTTCTAAATATAAGTATTTTTCTAGCAAGATATAGAAGTCGCTCAGTATTAATTTAGCTAAAGGGAAACCCAGGGTATTAAAGTGTGATTCCAGGGCATCCAAGCTAACTGTTAGCATCCTATAAGCTGGTAATAATGTAAAGCTACGTGGATTCCCCTTAATGAAAGTTTATATACATTGAACATGCCACCCAATGATACATATTTACTGTAACATAATTTTTTCTTAATCCAAAACACACCTATGGATACATCAGATTTTGGGCAACTTAGCAATAAGATTGCATAGTTTACATTTTGCAAAGTTACACAAAAAAGATAAAATTCATCAGTCAAATACAGACCTCATTGTAGGGGAAAAGGTCATCTAACTTGAATGCTGTGCCAACACGGCGTCTGACCTGTGGTGGTCTTTCCCCTGAGGAGAGGGGATACTCTTTTGGCAACTTGCCAGTTAGTTCCTGAAAGCATAAACACAATAACTCTTTTGGACACGTAAATGTACTGCAGGTAACAGCAGAAGCAATAAGTCTTCCTGCCACACAGCAACAAAGTTTAATAAAGGGAGTTCAACAGACTGAAGGAAAGGACTTATGCAGCACCAGTGCAGAAAAGCTGTAATTTAAATAAGATTTCTCACCGCCTCTCTGAGGCAAATCTTCTTCAACTCTTTTGTTTTTTTGGCCAAAATATCTTGGATCTCTTTTTCTTTCTTTCTCAGCTCAGAGAGCTTTTCTTTCTTCTGTTCCTCGCTCATTTCAGAATCTGCAGAACCTGCAAATACACAAATAAATCTGTTTGTGCTATCATACAAAGCCACACTCATATATCTGACAGTTACACCCTGTCAAGATACTGAATCATCAGCTGAATCCTAAATATGTTGTCTTCATTTTTTTATTTCTAAACAAAAATAGCTCAGCGTTTTATATTCCAATTTTTGAAAGTATTGTGAGTGGAATTGTGGTGAAAAAAACACACAACATAACATGTTGTATGAATCAAAATGACCATAACCAACCTGTAGACACCAGGCTGCCATTGCTGGCTGTAATGAAGTTGTTCTTCAGGCCTACATCTCCAAGTCTGTTTAGTTTTGCCCCTCCGTGCTCCGTGAGGTCCATGGCAATTTCCTCCAAATTTCTTGCTGGTCCTAGTTTAGTCTACAAGAATAAAAAAGATTATATTAAGATTAGTAGGATGTATATATAAAAATAAATGTCATTGTCTGATATCCGCTTACTTTGATTTGCTTTCTGTCCAAGTAGAACTGGTGCTGGCTAATGGCCATGACCCAAATGGTCTTGATCAAAGAATGGCTGGCATACCACGTGTGGATAAGTAGCCCCGTCTGCCCAAAGGTGCGTTTGGTTACTGCTCTCCTGAAAAGTGCAACAAAGATTAGTTTGACAATCGCTTTTATTCCCCACTATATTTAAAAGAAGAACTTTGAGTCAGATAGATGTAAGTAAAAAACAAATCAATGTTAAATCTTGTAGAAAAGAAGAAAAAGAAAGATGTCTCTCTTCTCCCTCACCTGTGTGGATCATTGACTTCAACTGCAAATTTTTTCTCTCGGAAGTATAAGTTTTCCAGCTGTTTCCACTGGTATAGCTGGAGGCAACAATCCAGAAAAAACAGTTTGTGATTAGTCAGACAAGTATTTTGCTTTGTGATTCACAAGAGAAATTCTGGTGCATCTGTGCACAGAAAATCCTACAAATTATCTCTGTTCTTGCTCTCACCTGTGTTTATTACACATGCATTAGAAAAAAAACATTACCATCCTGACTGACATGGAATACATTTCTCTAGGGGGGGGGGGGGGGGGGGAGGGGGGGGGGGTTTTTGACTTCCCTCTTTTCACTTGGGTGAAAGAAAAAAAAAAACCCCAAAAGGACCTGCCTTTCCCGTCCACCCTCTTCGACCCCCAACTTTT